>JASKUP010000303.1:0-16625 GCA_030448955.1 Trichopoda pennipes
CTCTAATACACTAAAATACACTAAAGTACATTAAGAGATACTATAGTCCACTAAAATACACTAAAGTACACCAAAGTACACTAAAGTACAATAGAGTAAACCAAAGTACACCAAAGTACACTACGATACAATAAGAGGCACTAAAGTACCATAATACACTAAAAGACACTGAAGTACACTAAATTACACATAAATAAACTAAAGTAAACTAATATACACTAAAATACACCGAGGTGCACTAAAATACAGTAAGGTCCACTAAAAGTCACTAAAGTACTCTAAAATACACTAAAATACATTGGAATCTATTAAATAGACTAAAGTACACTAAAATACAATAAGTACACTAAAAGTGCACCAAAGTACATTAAAATACAATAAAGTACACCTAAATACACCAAAGTACACTTAAGTATGATAAAATACAATAAAAGGCACTAAAGTAACCTAAAATACACTGAAATACACCGAGGTACACTAAAATACACTAGGGTCCATTAAAATGCACTAAAGGACTCTAAAAGACAATAAAAAATACTAAAATATACGAAACTTCAATAAAGTACATTAAAATACACTAAAAGATTCTGAGTACACTATATTACACTAAAGCCCATTTAAATAAACTAAATGACACTATAATACACTAAGGTACACTAAAATACACTAAAAGACACTAAAGTGCACCAATATACACCAAAGTACACTAAAATACACTAATGTCTACTAAAATGCACTAAAGGACACTAAAAGACACTAAAGTACACTAAATTACACTTAAATAAACAAAGTGCGCTAATATACACTAAAATACACGAAAGTATCCTAAAAGACACTAAGGTACCCTAAAATACACTAAAGTACACCAAAATGCAGCAAAGTACACTAAAACACACCACTATATACTAATATAGCACTAAAAGACACTAAGTACACTAAAATACAATAAAGTACACTAAAGTACACCAAAGTGCATTAAAATATAATAAAGTACATCAAAATACACCAAAGTACACTAAAGTATACTAAAATACACAAAAATACACCTAAGTCCATTAAATGCACTCAAATACACTAAAAGACACTAAAGTTCACTAAAATACATGCAAGTACACAAATATACACTAAAGTACACCAAAATACACGAAAGTACATTAAAGTATACTAAAATACACCAAAGTCCATTAAATACACTAAAAGACACCAAAAGGCACTAAAGTACAGTAAAATACAGTAAAGTGCACTAAAATACACCAAAATCCGCTTAAATACACTACAAAACACTAAAGTATACTAAATTACACTAAAGTACATTAAAATACACCAAAGACACTAAAATACATTAAAAGACACTAAAGTATCGTAAAATACACTAAAGTACACTAAAATACACCAAAGTCCATTAAATACAATAAAACACACTAAAAGACACTAAAGTATAGTAAAATACATTAAGTACACTAATATACAATATAGCACATTAAAGTACTCCAAAGTGCATTAAAATACAATAAAGTACATCAAAATATACCAAAGTAAACTAAAGTATACTAATATTACCAAAACACACCAAAGTAAACTAAAGTTCACCAAAATACTTAAAGACACCAAAGTACACTAAAATACACCGATGTACACTAAAATACACTAAGGTCTACTAAAACGCACTAAAGTACACTAAAAGACACTAAAGTACCCTAAAATACACTAAAGTACACTAAAAGAGACTAAAGTACACTAAAATACACCGAAGTACACTAAAATACACTAAGGTCTACAGGTCTAAATACAGCAAAGTACTCTAAATTACACACAATATACTAATATATATATTAAAATACACTTAAAGATTCTAAGTACACTATATTACACTAAAGTCCATTTACATAAACTAAATGACACTAAAATACACTAACGTAAACTAAATTACACTAAAGTACACCAAAATACAATAAAGTACACCCAAAATACACCAAAGTACACTAAAGTACACCAAAATACACCCACGTACACTAAAATACACTAAGGCCCACTAAAATACACTAAAGTGCACCAACATACACCAAAGTACACTAAAATAAACTAAAGTATACTACTATACACTAAAATAGGCCGAGGTACACTAAAATACACTAAGATCCACTAAAATACACTAAAAGACACTAAAGTACACTAAAATACACCAAAGTACACCAAAGTACACTAAAATACACCGAGGTACACTTAAATACACTAGGTCCACTAAAATACACTAAAAGACACTAAAGTACCTTAAAATACACTAAAGTACACTAAAATACACCAAAGTGCACCAACATACACCAAAGTACACTAAAATAAACTAAAGTCCATTAAATACACTAAAGTACCCTAAAATACACTAAAGTACACTAAAATACACTAAAGTACACCAACATACGCCAAAGTACACTAAAATAAATTAAAGTCCATTAAATAAACTAAAGTGCATTAAAATACACTAAAGTACACTACAATACAATAAAGTACACTAAAGTACACCAACATATATTAAAATACAATAAAGTACACCAAAATACATCAAAGTACACTAAAGTATACTAAAGTACACCAAAATTACACTAAAATACACTAAAACACACTAAAGTACACTAAAATACACTAAAGTACACAAAAATACAAAAAGTACACTAAAGTACTCCAACGTACATTAAAATACAATAAAGTACACCAAAATACACCAAAGTACACTAAAGTATACTAAAGTACACCAAAAATACACTAAAATACACTAAAAGACACTAAAGTACACTAACATACAATAAAGTATACCAAAATATACCAAAAAAACACTAAAGTACAGTACAATACATTAAAAGACACTAAAGTACACTAAAAAAACCAAAGTCCATTAAATACACCAAAGTAAACTAAAATAAACTAAAGTATACTAATATACACTAAAATATGCCAAGGTACACTAAAATACACTAAGGTCCACTAAAATACAATAAAGTACACTAATGTACACCAAAGTACAGTAAAATACAATAAAGTACACACCAAAATGCACCAAAGTACACTAAAGTATACTGAATTTTTTTTTTTTTTAACTCTCAAAATTATTTATTGTATCTTCTATAAAAAGAACTAACAATAAGTTTTAAAATCTTAAATTCTAAAAAAAGTTACATTAGTCCCGACCATGTCAGAACTAACCTTTTGGGTAAAAAAAAAATTGACATTAAAAAAAAAACAAAACAAATGTTTCTAAGATGTGTCATCTGTAGCATTGAGGATTAAAGTTGCGGTATCCCTCTTTTTTAATCGGCTATGTCCACTATAATCCAAGATATTGCGAGCAAGGGGATTAGGATGGTCTTCGAGCTTCATCAAGTATTTGCCTGCGTATTTGATGATTTCTGTAGTCACCAGCGGTATGTCTAAGTCAATTTGTATGTTTGAATTTCTGATGTACCATGGGGCCGAAGTTGTCAACCGTAAAATTTTATTTTGCATACGTTGGATTCTATCCACGTTTGAAGCTGAGGCAGTGCCCCAAAGTTGGATTCCATAAGACCATATTGGTTTCAGAATATTCTTGTAAATTAGAAGTTTGCAATCTAGGCCAAGTCTCGAGTTCCTGCCAATGAGCCAGTGTAATTGTGTTAGCTTAAGTTTCATTTGTGTTAGCTTTGAGTCAATATGATGTTTCCATGTAAGGCGACGATCAAGATATATACCAAGATATCTCACATAATTATGGTGAGGAACAATGTGATTATTGATTAAAGACACTCAAGTATACTAAATTACACTAAAGTACATTAAAATACACCAAAGACACTAAAATACAATAAAAGACACTAAAGTATCCTAAAATACACTAAAGTACACTAAAATACACTAAAGTACACTAAAATACACCAAAGTCCATTAAATACAATAAAACACAATAAAAGACACTAAAGTATAGTAAAATACATTAAGTACACTAAAATACAATAAAGTACATTAAAGTACTCCAAAGTGCATTAAAATACAATAAAGTACATCAAAATGCACCAAAGTAAACTAAAGTATACTAAAATACACAAAAATACACCTAAGTCCATTAAATGCACTCAAATACACTAAAAGACACTAAAGTTCACTAAAATACATGCAAGTACACAAATATACACTAAAGTACACCAAAATACACGAAAGTACATTAAAGTATACTAAAATACACCAAAGTCCATTAAATACACTAAAATACACCAAAAGGCACTAAAGTACAGTAAAATACAGTAAAGTGCACCAAAATACACCAAAATCCGCTTAAATACACTACAAAACACTAAAGTATACTAAATTACACTAAAGTACATTAAAATACACCAAAGACACTAAAATACATTAAAAGACACTAAAGTATCGTAAAATACACTAAAGTACACTAAAATACACCAAAGTCCATTAAATACAATAAAACACACTAAAAGACACTAAAGTATAGTAAAATACATTAAGTACACTAATATACAATATAGCACATTAAAGTACTCCAAAGTGCATTAAAATACAATAAAGTACATCAAAATATACCAAAGTAAACTAAAGTATACTAATATTACCAAAACACACCAAAGTAAACTAAAGTTCACCAAAATACTTAAAGACACCAAAGTACACTAAAATACACCGATGTACACTAAAATACACTAAGGTCTACTAAAACGCACTAAAGTACACTAAAAGACACCAAAGTACCCTAAAATACACTAAAGTACACTAAAAGAGACTAAAGTACACTAAAATACACCGAAGTACACTAAAATACACTAAGGTCTACAGGTCTAAATACAGCAAAGTACTCTAAATTACACACAATATACTAATATATATATTAAAATACACTTAAAGATTCTAAGTACACTATATTACACTAAAGTCCATTTACATAAACTAAATGACACTAAAATACACTAAAGTAAACTAAATTACACTAAAGTACACCAAAATACAATAAAGTACACCCAAAATACACCAAAGTACACTAAAGTACACCAAAATACACCCACGTACACTAAAATACACTAAGGCCCACTAAAATACACTAAAGTGCACCAACATACACCAAAGTACACTAAAATAAACTAAAGTATACTACTATACACTAAAATAGGCCGAGGTACACTAAAATACACTAAGATCCACTAAAATACACTAAAAGACACTAAAGTACACTAAAATACACCAAAGTACACTAAAGTACACTAAAATACACCGAGGTACACTTAAATACACTAGGTCCACTAAAATACACTAAAAGACACTAAAGTACCTTAAAATACACTAAAGTACACTAAAATACACCAAAGTGCACCAACATACACCAAAGTACACTAAAATAAACTAAAGTCCATTAAATACACTAAAGTACCCTAAAATACACTAAAGTACACTAAAATACACTAAAGTACACCAACATACGCCAAAGTACACTAAAATAAATTAAAGTCCATTAAATAAACTAAAGTGCATTAAAATACACTAAAGTACACTACAATACAATAAAGTACACTAAAGTACACCAACATATATTAAAATACAATAAAGTACACCAAAATACATCAAAGTACACTAAAGTATACTAAAGTACACCAAAATACACTAAAATACACTAAAACACACTAAAGTACACTAAAATACACTAAAGTACACAAAAATACAAAAAGTACACTAAAGTACTCCAACGTACATTAAAATACAATAAAGTACACCAAAATACACCAAAGTACACTAAAGTATACTAAAGTACACCAAAATACACTAAAATACACTAAAAGACACTAAAGTACACTAACATACAATAAAGTATACCAAAATATACCAAAAAACACTAAAGTACAGTACAATACATTAAAAGACACTAAAGTACACTAAAAAAACCAAAGTCCATTAAATACACCAAAGTAAACTAAAATAAACTAAAGTATACTAATATACACTAAAATATGCCAAGGTACACTAAAATACACTAAGGTCCACTAAAATACAATAAAGTACACTAATGTACACCAAAGTACAGTAAAATACAATAAAGTACACACCAAAATGCACCAAAGTACACTAAAGTATACTGAATTTTTTTTTTTTTTAACTCTCAAAATTATTTATTGTATCTTCTATAAAAAGAACTAACAATAAGTTTTAAAATCTTAAATTCTAAAAAAAGTTACATTAGTCCCGACCATGTCAGAACTAACCTTTTGGGTAAAAAAAAAATTGACATTAAAAAAAAAACAAAACAAATGTTTCTAAGATGTGTCATCTGTAGCATTGAGGATTAAAGCTGCGGTATCCCTCTTTTTTAATCGGCTATGTCCACTATAATCCAAGATATTGCGAGCAAGGGGATTAGGATGGTCTTCGAGCTTCATCAAGTATTTGCCTGCGTATTTGATGATTTCTGTAGTCACCAGCGGTATGTCTAAGTCAATTTGTATGTTTGAATTTCTGATGTACCATGGGGCCGAAGTTGTCAACCGTAAAATTTTATTTTGCATACGTTGGATTCTATCCACGTTTGAAGCTGAGGCAGTGCCCCAAAGTTGGATTCCATAAGACCATATTGGTTTCAGAATATTCTTGTAAATTAGAAGTTTGCAATCTAGGCCAAGTCTCGAGTTCCTGCCAATGAGCCAGTGTAATTGTGTTAGCTTAAGTTTCATTTGTGTTAGCTTTGAGTCAATATGATGTTTCCATGTAAGGCGACGATCAAGATATATACCAAGATATCTCACATAATTATGGTGAGGAACAATGTGATTATTGATTAAAGACACTAAAGTATACTAAATTACACTAAAGTACATTAAAATACACCAAAGACACTAAAATACAATAAAAGACACTAAAGTATCCTAAAATACACTAAAGTACACTAAAATACACTAAAGTACACTAAAATACACCAAAGTCCATTAAATACAATAAAACACAATAAAAGACACTAAAGTATAGTAAAATACATTAAGTACACTAAAATACAATTAAGTACATTAAAGTACTCCAAAGTGCATTAAAATACAATAAAGTACATCAAAATGCACCAAAGTAAACTAAAGTATACTAATATTATCAAAACACACCAAAGTAAACTAAACTTCACCAAAATACACTAAAAGACACCAAACTACACTAAAGTACACTAAAAGACACTAAAGTACACTAAAAGACACTAAAGTACACTAAATTACACTTAAATAAACTAAAGTACGCTAATATACACTAAAATACACGAAAGCACACTAAAAGACACTAAAGTACACTAAAAGACACTAAAGTACACTAAAATACACCGAAGTAAACTAAAATACACTAAGGTCTACAGGTCTAAATACAGCAAAGTACTCTAAATTACACACAATATACTAATATATATTAAAATACACTAAAAGATTCTAAGTACACTATATTACACTAAAGTCTATTTAAATAAACTAAATGACACTAAAATACACTAAAGTAAACAAAATTACACTAAAGTACACCAAAATACAATAAAGTACACCAAAATACACCAAAGTACACTAAAGTATACCAAAATACACCCACGTACACCAAAATACACTAAGGTCCACTAAAATACACTAAAATACACCAAAGTACACCAAAGTACACTAAAGTACACTAAAATACACTAAGGTCCAATAAAATACAATAAAGTACACTAAAGTAAACCAAAGTACATTAAAATACAATAAAGTACACCAAAATACACCAAAATACACAAAAGTCCATTAAATACACTAAAATACTCTAATACACTAAAATACACTAAAGTACATTAAGAGATACTATAGTCCACTAAAATACACTAAAGTACACCAAAGTACACTACGATACAATAAGAGGCACTAAAGTACCATAATACACTAAAAGACACTGAAGTACACTAAATTACACATAAATAAACTAAAGTAAACTAATATACACTAAAATACACCGAGGTGCACTAAAATACACTAAGGTCCACTAAAAGTCACTAAAGTACTCTAAAATACACTAAAATACATTGGAGTCTATTAAATAGACTAAAGTACACTAAAATACAATAAAGTACACTAAAAGTGCACCAAAGTACATTAAAATACAATAAAGTACACCTAAATACACCAAAGTACACTTAAGTATGATAAAATACAATAAAAGGCACTAAAGTAACCTAAAATACACTGAAATACACCGAGGTACACTAAAATACACTAGGGTCCATTAAAATGCACTAAAGGACTCTAAAAGACAATAAAAAATACTAAAATATACGAAACTTCAATAAAGTACATTAAAATACACTAAAAGATTCTGAGTACACTATATTACACTAAAGCCCATTTAAATAAACTAAATGACACTATAATACACTAAGGTACACTAAAATACACTAAAAGACACTAAAGTGCACCAATATACAACAAAGTACACTAAAATACACTAATGTCTACTAAAATGCACTAAAGGACACTAAAAGACACTAAAGTACACTAAATTACACTTAAATAAACCAAAGTGCGCTAATATACACTAAAATACACGAAAGTATCCTAAAAGACACTAAGGTACCCTAAAATACACTAAAGTACACTAAACACACCACAATATACTAATATACACTAAAAGACACTAAGTACACTAAAATACAATAAAGTACACTAAAGTACACCAAAGTGCATTAAAATATAATAAAGTACATAAAAATACACCAAAGTACACTAAAGTATACTAAAATACACAAAAATACACCTAAGTCCATTAAATGCACTCAAATACACTAAAAGACACTAAAGTTCACTAAAATACATGCAAGTACACAAATATACACTAAAGTACACCAAAATACACGAAAGTACATTAAAGTATACTAAAATACACCAAAGTCCATTAAATACACTAAAATACACCAAAAGGCACTAAAGTACAGTAAAATACAGTAAAGTGCACTAAAATACACCAAAATCCGCTTAAATACACTACAAAACACTAAAGTATACTAAATTACACTAAAGTACATTAAAATACACCAAAGACACTAAAATACATTAAAAGACACTAAAGTATCGTAAAATACACTAAAGTACACTAAAATACACCAAAGTCCATTAAATACAATAAAACACACTAAAAGACACTAAAGTATAGTAAAATACATTAAGTACACTAATATACAATATAGCACATTAAAGTACTCCAAAGTGCATTAAAATACAATAAAGTACATCAAAATATACCAAAGTAAACTAAAGTATACTAATATTACCAAAACACACCAAAGTAAACTAAAGTTCACCAAAATACTTAAAGACACCAAAGTACACTAAAATACACCGATGTACACTAAAATACACTAAGGTCTACTAAAACGCACTAAAGTACACTAACAGACACTAAAGTACCCTAAAATACACTAAAGTACACTAAAAGAGACTAAAGTACACTAAAATACACCGAAGTACACTAAAATACACTAAGGTCTACAGGTCTAAATACAGCAAAGTACTCTAAATTACACACAATATACTAATATATATATTAAAATACACTTAAAGATTCTAAGTACACTATATTACACTAAAGTCCATTTACATAAACTAAATGACACTAAAATACACTAAAGTAAACTAAATTACACTAAAGTACACCAAAATACAATAAAGTACACCCAAAATACACCAAAGTACACTAAAGTACACCAAAATACACCCACGTACACTAAAATACACTAAGGCCCACTAAAATACACTAAAGTGCACCAACATACACCAAAGTACACTAAAATAAACTAAAGTATACTACTATACACTAAAATAGGCCGAGGTACACTAAAATACACTAAGATCCACTAAAATACACTAAAAGACACTAAAGTACACTAAAATACACCAAAGTACACCAAAGTACACTAAAATACACCGAGGTACACTTAAATACACTAGGTCCACTAAAATACACTAAAAGACACTAAAGTACCCTAAAATACACTAAAGTACACTAAAATACACCAAAGTGCACCAACATACACCAAAGTACACTAAAATAAACTAAAGTCCATTAAATACACTAAAGTACCCTAAAATACACTAAAGTACACTAAAATACACTAAAGTACACCAACATACGCCAAAGTACACTAAAATAAATTAAAGTCCATTAAATAAACTAAAGTGCATTAAAATACACTAAAGTACACTACAATACAATAAAGTACACTAAAGTACACCAACATATATTAAAATACAATAAAGTACACCAAAATACATCAAAGTACACTAAAGTATACTAAAGTACACCAAAATACACTAAAATACACTAAAACACACTAAAGTACACTAAAATACACTAAAGTACACAAAAATACAAAAAGTACACTAAAGTACTCCAACGTACATTAAAATACAATAAAGTACACCAAAATACACCAAAGTACACTAAAGTATACTAAAGTACACCAAAATACACTAAAATACACTAAAAGACACTAAAGTAAACCTAACATACAATAAAGTATACCAAAATATACCAAAAAACACTAAAGTACAGTACAATACATTAAAAGACACTAAAGTACACTAAAAAAACCAAAGTCCATTAAATACACCAAAGTAAACTAAAATAAACTAAAGTATACTAATATACACTAAAATATGCCAAGGTACACTAAAATACACTAAGGTCCACTAAAATACAATAAAGTACACTAATGTACACCAAAGTACAGTAAAATACAATAAAGTACACACCAAAATGCACCAAAGTACACTAAAGTATACTGAATTTTTTTTTTTTTTTAACTCTCAAAATTATTTATTGTATCTTCTATAAAAAGAACTAACAATAAGTTTTAAAATCTTAAATTCTAAAAAAAGTTACATTAGTCCCGACCATGTCAGAACTAACCTTTTGGGTAAAAAAAAATTGACATTAAAAAAAAAACCAAAACAAATGTTTCTAAGATGTGTCATCTGTAGCTTGAGGATTAAAGCTGCGGTATCCCTCTTTTTTAATCGGCTATGTCCACTATAATCCAAGATATTGCGAGCAAGGGGATTAGGATGGTCTTCGAGCTTCATCAAGTATTTGCCTGCGTATTTGATGATTTCTGTAGTCACCAGCGGTATGTCTAAGTCAATTTGTATGTTTGAATTTCTGATGTACCATGGGGCCGAAGTTGTCAACCGTAAAATTTTATTTTGCATACGTTGGATTCTATCCACGTTTGAAGCTGAGGCAGTGCCCCAAAGTTGGATTCCATAAGACCATATTGGTTTCAGAATATTCTTGTAAATTAGAAGTTTGCAATCTAGGCCAAGTCTCGAGTTCCTGCCAATGAGCCAGTGTAATTGGTGTTAGCTTAAGTTTCATTTGTGTTAGCTTTGAGTCAATATGATGTTTCATGTAAGGCGACGATCAAGATATATACCAAGATATCTCACATAATTATGGTGAGGAACAATGTGATTATTGATTAAAGTGAACTTTTGAACGTTCACTTTAATTCTCCATAATTTTAACCACAACTCCAACTGAGTTATATGTTGCTGAAGATTTATTGAGGCTTGATAGGAGTTTTCGTGCGAACTTACACACGCTGTATCATCAGCAAACGTAGAAGTGTGGACAGTTTCACTTACAGGCATATCGCAGGTATATATCAATATAAAACTGGTCCAAGAATGCTACCTTGTGGTACTCCTGAGGAAATTGGTTTGGATACACTTACGAAGTCTCCTTCAACAACAGCAAATTTTCGTCCAATTATGTAGCTTTTCAGTAGGTTGCTCATATTACAAGGCAAGTGAGCGGTCAGTTTTAGAAATAGACCTTCATGCCAAACTTTGTCAAAAGCCTGTGAAACATCAATAAAAATAGCTGAACAATACTTCTTCTCTTCAAAAGTCCTTCTTATCACCTGAACCAATCTATGGGTTTGCTCAATTGTGCTGTCTACTCCTAAAACCAAATTGATGGTTTGGGATACACCCACTATCCCTTAGCATTGGAGACAATTTATCCATAAGCAACTTTTCGAAAACCTTTGAAATAGTTGGTAATAGACTTATGGGTCTATATGACTCGGTTTTGGTTAGGTCTTTACCCGGTTTTGGAATCATTTTAACTTTAGAAATCTTCCAGTGGTCAGGATAGTATTCAAGCCGTAAAATGGCATTAAAAATGAATAGCATGATTCTGACTGCAATATTGGGGAGCTCCTTCAAAATTTTGTTACTTATGCCGTCCATAGCAGGAGCTTTTTTCGGATTTACTTCAGAAATTAGCTTTTGTACCTCACGCAACTTAAACTTTAAGGGTCGAGGGGGTAATCCAACTACGCTTGGCAAACTAACATCATCAGTACATATGTGTGGGGTGGTAATCGGCAAAAAAGTCACCTTTTTCAGCGTCCCTTCTTGCCCAATCTCCACTGATATTACGTAGGGGTGGCTTGTACTCAACGGGCCTTTTAAGGTGTTTTGTAGCACGCCATAAAGAATAGTTGGAGTTTGGTGTAGCATCGAGTCCCTCCAGATATTTCTCGAAAGAAGCAGTTTTTTCATATGCTAGTAAGTCTCTAAGCCGCTTTGTGCATTCTCTAAGTCTCTGCCTCTGCAGGGGCGATCTGTGTTGTTGCCAATCTCTTCTAGCTCTTCGTTTTTCCGCTACGAGACGTTCAATGTCTGCAGAATAGATGTGACCTAAAGTAGTCTGCGGATGTTTAGTTGTTGCAAGCTGTGCTGCTTGTTTAATATTTTCACTAAAAGTTGCAAGGCTACACTCCACATCCTCCTTTGTTTCTAGCAAGATATTCTCCGAACAATAGGTGCTGAGATATTTTTTAAAACTCAACCAGTTGATGCGATTGATCATATTTGTATCAGGAAAAAACAAATGTCTTCTAAGCGGGCTGCAAATAGTTACAATGGTTGGAGAATGATCCGATGATAAATCCATGGAAGATTCTCTACAGTGACTAAATTTCTTGAAATATTTTTTGTGACAGCAAAATCTATTACATCCGGAATTTTTTGTCTGTCGGTAGGCCAGTATGTAGGCTGACCACTCGAAGCAACATCTAAATCATTACTGCTAATAGCGTTGTGTAATTAAGCGCGAACCCCATTATAATCGCATTATAATCGCCAGCTGCCAGAAAACATGGTCCAAGACTTTTAAAAAATTTTTTATACTGCTCTTCGGTTATTAAAAACCTGGGAGGAGAGTAGACTGATGATATTACTATATCATTTAAAAGATTTTCAACACAAATAGTTGTGGCTTGCAAATAGTCTTCTTGCTTGCTGTCTAAAAAATGGTGTTTCAGTCTAGACTTTATTAAAATTGCTGAGCCGCCGCATGCTCTACCTCTCGGATCCTTTGTATCATAAAATGTGAATCCATTAATTTTTAAAATACCCGTTGTGGTCAAATACGTTTCAGAGACCAGCATAAGTCAATGTTATTTTCCGTGAGGAAGTATTCGAGTTCGTTTTTATGTTGGCGAATGCCATTTGCATTCCAGAAACATATTTTCAACGAATTCATTTTCTATTTACGATTGCCTGAAGCAAAGTAGTCTGCATTTTCAGCATTTGTTGCATCATGCTAGTCATACTAGTTATGAAATTGTTTATTGTCTGCACAAGGTTGTCAATGGTAGCTGCAAGACGAGTAAAATTGAAGCTTGAGTTAGCGTCTGCATTGGTATTTGCTGATGGAACATTTTTTGGTGGAACAGTGTTGATTTTTACGGCGTCGGCATACGATACATGAGTATTGATTGGTCGGACCATTTGGGGATACGAAGTAGATAAAATATGCTGTTTTTGGGCCGATGTAACTTTAGGTGCCGGTGTTGCACCCTGTCTTATGAAAGAATAAACGGGGTAACCTCTGTAGTTTGCAGTGTGGTTACCGCCACAATTACTGCATTTTTTAAGGTTTGTTTCCCCTTTAGGTTTATTGCAACTAGCAGTAGCATGCATATAACGCAAACAGATGGAAGTTTGCAGTATGTTTTTGTGTGCCCAAACTCTTGACAGTTGTGGCACTGTACGGGCCGTGAACGTTTGCGGGGTTCTTCTACTGTGATTATTCTATGCAGAAGATATTGCAAATTGTAAATTGGGTGAGTTTCATTTTTCTTCAATTTTATGTCGTTGGGCTCCAATTCTACTCGGAACAGAGGTTGTGGTATTTTCTCCCTATTAATTATGTTTACGACATTTTTAATTTTGAAACCTTGATCAATGAGGGCACCTTTGATTTCGTTTGGTTCAGCACTTGGATCTACGCCCTTTACTACAACTTGCAAACCTTTTGCACTTTTAAGCTGATATGTATAAAAGCTTAATTTACTCTTTTCAAGTTCATTAACCACTTTACGGAAATTCGCCTCTTCGTGAACCTGTATTTGGTTTCATCAATTTTGCCACGTTTTATTGGCATGACATAAAACGTTTTATCACCAATAGTCGAAATTAATTTCTTAACAAGGGCGTTGGAATTTTTTTCCCTCAAATAGATCGGTGGAGGTTTAGAGGATTTGGTTGTGCAGACAGATTTCTCGTTGTCGTCTTGTAACAAAGAAAATCGATTTTGAGAAATTACTGAGGCGGCGTCACTATTTCTCGATAACTTTCGAACTGATGCGACCTGGGACGATTTGGGACTTCGCCCACGTTTGGTAACCGTTAGGTATCTGTCCATTCCCACTTGGATCTTAGGTTTTTCGATGTCGATAGCAGTTGTAGCAGCTTCGTTAACTGAAGAGCAGGAACCCGACGCGGATGAAGTTGCCGATTTGAGTGGCACTGGAACCGATAATAATTCACTGGTTTGCGGTAGTAAACTTGTACGAACGCGAAAGTGTTTTTTTGCTGTTAAATACAGACTATCATCAATTTTTTTCGTTGTGTTGTTTTCGCTTACGTCTTCAGCGCTAAGGGTTAAATAAGCATTTCTGCCGTTAGTGCTTACTTGACAGTTTTTTGCTTTTGAGGTACTCATAAGAGTATCTCCCAGCTTTTCTTGCTTATTTTAATGCTTTTGTTTAATAATTTTTTAGTACAAAAAATAAATTTTTTTTTTCCCTTTTTTTTTACTGTTTTTATTTTAAATTTTACATCCGCTTTGGCCTTTATGGCAGGAAATACCGAAATTTTATGTTAACACAATGTCTTCGCAAAATCTATATCAGCCGCACTCGTCTCAACACATTTGGTCCACTTTCACGAGTAAACACCAGCTTAGGTCGCCCAGAACACACCGCCGTCAACAAAAAGCACGGCGCTGTTTTTTAAATTCTGCTTTATGTTTATAGTTCTTTATTAATTTATGTTCTTTAAAGAAAATGACTTCAAATTAAATATTTTCTGTTCAACATCACACCACTGGTTTTTTTTTATGATCGATTTCTTTTATTGAAACTTTGAATAAATAACTGTTTTCTTTTTTATTTTTCAATTCTTTCGACAAAAAATATTTTCCCTACTCGCGCACACAGAAGTTATACTCATAAACGACGGTAGTCGAAAACTAATGAACTAAGTATACTGAAATGGACCAAAATACACAAAAGTCCATTAAATACACTAAAATACTCTAATACACTAAAATACACTAAAGTACATTAAGAGATACTATAGTCCACTAAAATACACTAAAGTACACCAAAGTACAGTAAAGTACAATAAAGTAAACCAAAGTACACCAAAGTACACTTAAATACAATAAGAGGCACTAAAGTACCCTAATACACTAAAAGACACTAAAGTACACTAAAAAAACCAAAGTCCATTAAATACACCAAAGTAAACTAAAATAAACTAAAGTATACTAATATACACTAAAATACACCGAGGTGCACTAAAATAAACTAAGGCCCACTAGAATACACTAAAGTACACTACAAGACTCTAAAGTACAATAAAATACACTAAGGTCCACTATAATATACTAAAGTACACTAAAAAACAATAAAGTACACTAAAAGACACGAAAGTCCGCTTAATTACACTAAAAGACACTGAACTACACTAAATTACACTTAAATAAACTAAAGTACACTAAAATACACCGGGGTGCAATAAAATACACAAAGGTCCACCAAAATACACCTAAGTCCATTAAATACACTAAAAGACACTAAAGTACACTAAAATACATAAGTACAATAAAATACAATAAAGTACACTAAAGTACACCAAACTGCATTAAAATACAATAAAGTACACCAAAATACACCAAAGTACACTAACCTATACTAAAATACACCAAAATACACTAAAGTACACTAAAAGACACTAAAGTACTCTAAATTACACTTAAGTAAACTAAAGTACACTAATATACACTAAAATACACCAAGGTACGTTAAAATACGCTAAGGTACACTAAAATACACCACAGTAAACTGAATTACACTTAAATAAACTAAAGTACACTAAAGTACACCAAAATGCATTAAAATACAATAAAATACACCAAAATACACCAAAGTACACCAAAGTACACTAAAAGACACTAAAATACAATAAAGTACACTAAAGCACACTAAAATACACCGAGGTACAATAAAATACACCAAGGATCACAAACAAAAG
>JASKUP010000304.1:0-70252 GCA_030448955.1 Trichopoda pennipes
CCTCCAGATTTGCCGTTTGATTTTAAATGGCTTCAGTTCCCCATACCTGTTGCTTTTCAATGATCCCTGTTTTTTGCACTTTCAGTTATATGTATCACGTTCAGGTGCTTTGTTTTTCAATACCGCGAACCAAAATCGATCAAAAAATGTCGAAGAAATGACTTGCAAAGCAGTCACGGGCACGCTAGTAATATAATAATAATATAATATAATATAATATAATATAATATAATATAATATAATATAATATAATATAATAAATATAATATAATATAATATAATATAATATAATATAATATAATATAAATATAATATAATATAATATAATATAATATAATATAATATAATATAATATAATATAATATATAATATAATATAATATATAATATAATATAATATAATATAATATAATATAATATAATATAATATAATATAATATAATATAATATAATATAATATAATATAATATAATATAATATAATATAATATAATATAATATAATATAATATAATATAATATAATATAATATAATATAAATATAATATAATATAATATAATATAATATAATATAATATAATATAATATAATATAATATAATATAATATAATATAATATAATATAATATAATATAATATAATATAATATAATATAATATAATATAATATAATATAATATAATATAATATAATATAATATAATATAATATAATATAATATAATATATATATATAATATAATATAATATAATATAATATAATATAATATAATATAATATAATATAATATAATATAATATAATATAATATAATATAATATAATATAATATAATATAATATAATATAATATAATATAATATAATATAATATAATATAATATAATATAATATAATATAATATAATATAATATAATATAATATAATATAATATAATATAATATAATATAATATAATATATATAATATAATATAATATAATATAATATAATATAATATAATATAATATAATATAATATAATATTAATATAATATAATATAATATAATATAATATATATAATATAATATAATATAATATAATATAATATAATATAATATAATATAATAATATAATATAATATATATAATATAATATAATAATATAATATAATATAATATAATATAATATAATATAATATAATATAATATAATATAATATAATATAATATAATATAATATAATATAATATAATATAATATAATATAATATAATATAATATAATTCATAAATCTTAAATTAACAAATGAATTCAACAATGTGTAATAATAATAATAATAATAATAATTCATTTTAAAATTAAGAAAGTATTAATAAAGTGGTGATCTTGTGTATGTGAAAACGAGGTGCGTCTTTCACCGTTACAAGATGATAATCAGAAACTGAACGTTATCGGAACTTACTTTGAATCAGTTCACTCTCATAGAGAGATCGATACTGATAATAGCTCGCACGTATAAGTTGAAAATTGTTTCTCTAGATTTTTCGGAGATAAAAATCAGTATGAACACAATAAATCAACTATTACCAGATTTACAGTATATAAAAGGACCAATGACTTGAGTGAAGCCTTCACTGAGAATTACTTCCTGACTAAAAATAAAATCTTTCACAATGTGCTACAGGTACATTTGCTAATTTCAAATGTACATTGGAGTTTGATGTAATCTTTTTGTACAGGAGTTTGCTTAATCGATTTTGAGAAAGCTTTTGATAATGTCTGGATTTACATTTCATTTAATTTGTCTTATATTTAATATGCTAAATAATAAGTCCTTCCAAGTCTGTGATGAAAAAGTAATTAGTGCAAAGAAATTTATCATTGTCAATGGTCTTCAACATTGAACCGTAAATGCGCCAAAACTTTTTAATTTAGTTGTTCATGAACCTTTTGATCCAAATAGAGAACATCAATGGATTTGCTGGTGATATTACAATTTATCACTCTGATAATAAAATTAAAAAAAATTAATGATAAATTGGAGAAATATTTTTATATTATTGAAAAATATACAAAAGATTTGTAAATGAAAATCTAAAAAAAATCCGAGAAAATACCTTTCCGCCCACCTGTGGGAAAATGCTACAACAACAACATTAGTCGTAATTGGAAATCCTTTATTGTAAAATCTATAATATCAAATAAAAAAGTATATTTTTTTTATTATTTGATTATTATTTTTATTCGACCTCTTTTTTTAAATAAATAATTATTAACCTTAGTAGCGGTCTTTTTTAAATAAATTTAACACTATATTTTGTCAATATTTCGCTTTCCTTTCAGGAATTCCTGATGAAGAGAAATATTGAAAAAATATAGTGTTGAATTTATTTAAAAAAGACCGCCACTAAGATTAATAATTATTTATTTAAAAAAAGAGTTCGAATTAAAATAATAATCACATAATAAAAGAATATACTTTACAATGGAAAATATTCTTTATAAGAAAAATCAAAAACGAAAAAAGTTTCTTATAAACCATCATTTTATATAAAAACAAATTGTATTTTTTTTATAGGAGTTTCTTACATACGATAACTATGTTAATATGTTTGTAACAAGAGAGAGAATAGCGCGAAAAGAAAAATACAAACACTCTTATACTAAATGGGAGAGGGAGTGAGACACTGTGCGAGTAAAATATAAAAAATCTAGAGTGATTTGCACAAGGCAACAAAAAGGAAGAAAATTAAAACGGAAATGAAAATGTTAAAATTGCTTGCAGGGCTAATAGGAAATGGAATTTCCGTATTGAACTGTTTTATTGTGTTGCTGAATATTTTATTGTGATAAGAATTTACTGCAAATGGCATTAAATCGAAATATATTTTTTTTGATAATTTACTTTATTGCAGACATTCGTTCATGCAAATGTGAATTCCAAATTCCTTAAAATATTTATAAAATGTTTTGATATTTGCAATACTATTTTCAACTAATTTTTAATACTTTTAAATAATCATAATAATTTTGAAGATATATAAATTATTATTACTAATTAGAAAGTTAGACAAACTTAATATAGTGTTAGAGAAAAAAGTTAAAAAATTTAATTTAATTAATTTATTTAATTAAATTAATTAATAAATAATTATTGAAATTGATCCTTTTTTACTCTATACTAATATAATTTTCAATATAATTATAACTTAATTTTGTAATTAAAGTATTAAAAATGACTTAAAACAAAAGCATATAATTCGTTTTATTAGAAAGTCTAATTTTAAATACACACTTTTTCTCTTTTACTTCAAAACTTCCACGTTATTTTGCTTAAAATTTCACTAAACATATTGCGCCGCATACTGGGGATTTCGCGGAAAAAAGTCGAATTGTCAACATACTCTTCATGCAATATTCCATGATTTTTTGAAATTTTAGACTAAATGGTGCAATCAAATCAAAAAAAATTACTCCGATCTGACTGCTAGTTGTTTTTATAGCCGTCTCAAGCTCAGTACCTGTATGTTTTACTGAACCAACTTAATTTAAACCTAAGAATTTCAAAACGAATATTATTTTATTATGTGAGTTAAGGTTTTCCTTTTTATTTAAAGTAGGATATTTCAGTATACTAAAATTTCAAAAATAAACTCTGCAGAGACTTAAGTTTTTTTTGTTTGTTTATTTTTATGAGCATATAAAAAACATCCCTTTTTTCTTCAAACATTTGGACCTGCAATTTAAGCCATATTTTCCCACAGTTGGAAATCACTACTAATACATCGTCTCATATCTGTTTTTATATTTTTAATCAATTTCAAGTGCCACCAGGTGCCAACTCTCAATTTGTTGCATTACACAGTACATCATTTTTCAGCTGATTGATTCGCAACTCAAGTCTGATAAGGCCATTTTGTTTAACATAACTCAAAAACCACTAGTCGGATTTTACTTAAACAAATTTAGAAAAAACAAGAATTACAAGTACTTTCATCAGTTTATATAACGTTTCGCTACATAAGCAACAGTTTCGAAGTTGTAAATAAATGTATGAAGAAAAAAAATAGTTTTTGCCTAAAAAGATAATTTTTTTTGTTTTTAATTCATAAAAAATCCAAAACGGTAAAAAAAGTGTCAAGTCCTATTATTTTCACGTAAAGTCGTATAACCTATGAACATGATCGATGAACGAGTTTCGCTTTAATGCACAATTAAGTAAAAGTATGAATTTTAAAAATTTGCTTGAGATATGCAAAAATTTCTGGCTCTCGTTTATATACGACATCAGTTTTACCACTTAAATTATCATTGGGTGATGCCATAAATAAATTAGTATGGAACAACAATTAACCTTCTTCCATACAGTATTGGAGAACACTACGGTTTGCACATGTAAAGAGACACCTCCAGTTATACGAGAAGAAAAGAAAATAGTCGATGAGGAGTTATCTCAACTAAAAGAATTTGAGTGAATAATCGCAACTCTAGAGTAAAGGCCCGGTTAGCCGAACGTTCACGTTACCTAATGTAATGTAATGTAAGAAACGCTTGTTTATAGCATATGAACACAATGCAAATGCTTATGCAAATGAAATGTCACGTTGACGTAACGGCTGAACCTGGTTAAAATATAATTTGCTAACGTTTTTACGTGACACTTGTATAGCAGTGATCGGACTACTATTTTGTTGAGTTGTGTTCTGTCCGTAATTCTCTTTCCCGTACTTTTATTGATAATGTATATTATTAAAGAATTTTCGAATTTTCAAAGTCTAAAAACGTAATGTTTTGATAGTAATGACTTTTTAAAAAACAATCATATACCATTGAATGAAAATAAAATCTCAAATTGAATTAATTATTTTGAATAAAAAATTAAGCATGTCAGTTTAAACATACAAATTTGTTATTTTGGCACTAACATAGTACATATTATTAAAAATATTGCAAATTTGCACGTTAAAAGCTTTGTTACGTATATATTGCGAAATACGTACAAATTTATATTCGCATATTATATATATGGACATACGTACGTATGTTTATTACAAACTTAAATTTTTACACGAATTTTTGAAAATATAAAATTTATTGTTTCAAAAAGTACTTAGTATGAGTTTGGTACGTTTTGTGTATAAGCATAAATTACGCGAAAATTTGTAAATACCATCTCTTTTATGAACAGGTGATTGGGTTGTGTTTACAAAATTAAAAAATTATTACAAGTGAAGTGTTGTGTTTTGAATTGGAACAACTTTTTTGGGAAATGGATGACGAAAAAATGAATTTGCTGGTGCAGGTGAATGAATGGTGGCCCAGAAAAAGAAAAGTGTGTGGCAGCAAATATCAGCTGAAACGCGAATCACAATATCGTTGTACAATATTTTATTTATATTTTTTTTATTGACGTTTGACACATTTTTAACGTTTCTATAACTACTCTAACGGCCGTACGTTACAGTACGGTACGTTATTCACGTACAAACGTTCGGCTAACCGGGCCTTAAAACATGTATTATATTTTACAATGATTGACGGCAAGACAGCACAATCACTATTAGAAACACCAGCTGCATCTTCTTGTCTCATTTGTGGAGCCACAACATTCAAGATGAATAAAATCGAAATAGTTCAAGCTATTCTCGTAAATGAACAAGCAATTTTGTATAATACTTCGTGCGCGTATTAAGCTGATTGAGTGTCTTTTGCATGTGGCTTATAATATTGAATTTAAACGTGGGACAGTCCACTCAAAAGAAGCCCAAAAATGTTTGAAAAAGCGTAAACTTAGAGAGAAAATTTGAAATACAAATACGACAAATTCAGGAAATACGTCATGAAGATTCTTTACGAATCTTGCATTGATTTCCAAAATCACGGGTCTAGATGAAAACATAATAAAAAGGTTTTCAATAATTCTCGAAACTAAAACAATCGCTGAGGTAGTAGATCCAAAAAAATTTTGTGATTTTTATTTGGAGACGGCAAAAGAGTTTGTTGCACTATACGAGTGGTACAATATCCCCCACCTACACTTTACAATTCTGACTCATGGGAAGGATATAATTGAAAAGTGTATTTTTCCTGTAGGCATACTATCCGAAGAGGCTTAGGAAAGTCGTAACAAAGACTATAAAAAATATCACTTTAGACATTCCAGAAAATGCAGTCGAATTGCCACGAACAAAGAAGATATTACGCACCGAATGATGGCAAGATCAGATCCCATGATTTCACATTTGACACCTTCATTTAGCCAGAAAACGCATAGTGTTATAAGCGACGAGGTTAAGGCTCTTTTAGAATAAAAAATTAAAAATAGATTTAAAATAAATAATAAATAAAAATTAAAAAAATCATTTAAATTTTTTTTGTTAGTTATGGCTTTTTACATTGCAGGTAGCGATCGACATTTCTCTAACTTTCTTTATTTTGATTACTTTTGTGTATTACTATATAAATAAAACTAAATTTATGATGGAATCACTACATTGTTGGACAAATATATATTTTTCCTCACCTGCATACAAAAATCCCCAGTGTACGCCGTCTTGCTACGGCTACAGCTCTTGTATATTATGGCTGTTGGTGGAAAAGAAATACATATAATCAGGGCTCTATAACATTTTGACCAACATCGTTATTAAAGAAAATACTTCCACCAGCGGCCATACACTTAACGATTATCATCACTTCAAATATGGGAGTTTTATTTATTATGAATAATAAAGCAAATAAATGTGTGGCAACTACAGGTTTTCAGCTCTTATGCCTTTATCTCATATTTGTCGTATTTCTGTTCAGAAGTTATGTCTCAGATATCGGTATGCTTCAATGTTATTCTACTGAATGTTACAAATGGAATGCTCTTACCTTCTTTTATAAAGTAGATTAATAGGGTTGTGAAAATTCATTTGTTGCCCTTGCTATTGTAGCAGAATTTATTTAATTGATATAAAAAAAAAACAAGCTGCCATATATTTCCCTAGTAAAAGAAATCAGACGATTTAACTCACTTATAAATATAAATTCCTGTATCGGGCAATATGGTAGAATAAAGCAAAACACCGAAAACATAAGTTTTGCATTCAATGGAGTAAAAAGTATGCTGTTCAACACTATTTCAAATTAAAGAGAACTTAGTAAAAACCTTGGCGTGTTGTAGTTTAGAATTCAGAAACGCCAATAAGTAAATAAGATGGACTATAAAATAACGATTTTTTTGGGAAAAAGTATCACATGGAGTTTTTTATAGAAAAATTATGACTGATAGCAATATGTGTTATTCGTGTTTATGTCATGAAATATTTTAATACTATCGGGTTTTTCAACAAAAAGTTTGTTTTCCAACTGTGGCAACACCAACAATATGATAGTTTTGACCTTTTGTTTTATAAGATATTCGTAGCAGAATTATTGGCAGTTGAATTCTCTTTCGCACCAAAATCGCATTCAAATAATCAAAATCTACTATGAAAATGCTTGTTCTGTTAAAGTTACATTTCTAGTAGTGTTGAAGCAGATCCAAATTTATCAATTCCTCGACGTTCTCAATAATTGGGGTTATCCAAAATCACCACATGGCGAATTTTGCGTAAGGATTTTACTTTGAAGCCTTACAAGGTTCCACTGATGCAGGATTTGAAGTCGACCGACCATTCACATAGCCGTAGATTCGCTGAATTCAGTCAGGAACAACCGGCTGGTTTTTCTGAAAAAATTATTTTTTTTCGGCAATGTCCATTATCACTTGCCAGGGTATGTCAACAAGCAAAATTGATGCATTTGGGCTTCTGACAATCCTGGAGCGATACTGAAAAAACTTTGCAAGCTCCACATGTCCCTGCATGGTGCGCTGTGTGGTCTGGAGGCATAATTGGGTCGATTTTTGTTTCGACGATGGGCTGGAAATGGGGCAAGAGCATTGGATCACGTTATCACGAGATGCTAACAACTCAATTTTGGTCTATTATTGACGACGTGGATATCACTGACATTTGGTTTCAACAGAACAGTGTCACATAACACACAGCCAATGAAATGATCAATTTATTGCAAACTAAATTTTCCGACCGTATGAATTCACGGTAATCAGCAGGTAAGTGGCCCACCAGATCATGCGATTTAACACCACTAGATTATTTTTTGTGGAGCCATGTTAAGGACAGAGTTTATACGGAGTCAGTCGAATCGATTTCAGTTTTAAAACTCAAAATCCGTGATGAGAATAACGAAATAGGACCATCATTTTGCCAAAAATTGATTTATAAATTTGATTTAAGAATCGACATTTGTCAGCGTGGTCATGGGGGACAGATATAACTTTTCATTCATAATTGCCGAACTTTTCCTACTCTAAATTAATCTAATCATCTTAATCTAAATTTTTTTGATTTATTTTGTTTCAGAAAACAAACTTCTTGTTGAAAAAGCCTTTATATTATAACATGAAATTATAACTTATGAAATTGTTTTTTTTTTTCTTAATTATGTCTGATAATAATTGTCTGTGTGAAAATTATGACTGATGATTTTTTGGAAAAATTATGGCTGATGAAGTTGTTATTCAGAAAAGTTATGTCATGAAATATTTTAATAAATAATTGTGACTGATGATTTTTTTTCTAAAACTTTTTGACTGACGGGTTCCTTTTTTTTTTGGAAAAATTATGATGAATTTTTATAGAGAATTTAGGACTGATTTCAAGTCTTAATTTACATTTTTCATTTGAGAATAATATTAATATTATTAATAATATCTTTAACTTAGTTTTGATTTCTCCTAATAATGTGTGTATGTGTGTGTGTATTATTGAGTAATTGCTGTGTGTTTGCTTGTGAAAGTAAAAGAGAATTTTCATATATTTACGGTGTGCTTTATTGTTCTTTTGTTTTTGTTATTTTTTTTTTAGTCAATGTTCAAGGCCAGTCTTGCGATTAAGCAAGTGATTAATGATGACTTAATTTAATGTTCTGTATTTTATATTACATCTGTTTATTACCCACAGTGAGCTGCTCTAAAAGGACAGCTAGAGTGTGAGAAAGAAAAATACTCCACACTTGTTTAAAAGAAAGCGCTGTAACGACCTGTGCTTCTTTAAGATTCGCAATTGACTCCTTGATTTTGTGTGTATTTATTTGCAACATGTTTTTTGTTGCAAGCAAATGCGATTACCAGTTAAAAATTAAAACATGTTAAAACATGTTTTATTTCGTGACTTTTTAGTTTTATTGTTACGTTTATTCCTTCTAATAAACGTTTTGTTATTTTGAATTCTTTTATTGCAAAATCAAAACACAGTACTTTAGAATTTTAAATTAAATTAAACGATTTATTTACTTTCAATGCACACAAAATAAACACGATGGTAACTTTGTTGTCTTTGCTCAAGGATGACTCAATTTGAATTATTTCATTTGTCCAGTAAATCTCCTACCCTATTTTTTATTTTTCTAAATAACCTTCCAACCCTATGGACTCTTTCGCTGATGACAGCACCATTTGTCACTCGTAATACACTTAGTAATACAGCGAACCAGTTAGAGGAGAGTTTCAAAAGGCGGAACATGAATAATACGCTCAATCACAATCTCGCAACAATCTTAAATTGGGATCGTGTGACGCAACGTTGCATGCTTCTGCATGCATTTGTATTTGGAAATGGTGCTGCATCTGTTACTATGGATGATATAACTATTACGGAATCGGAAGCTCTTGATGTTCTTGTCATAAAAATTCAGTGTAATATTAAATGGACTAAGAACATTTTTCAGATTTCTAAAGAAGCTCTCAAGTCTCTCCGTTTTCTATAACATTGTAAGAGATACTTCATTCCATCCAATCTTCGTACAACTTATACCACCTATATCCGTCCTAAAATGTTATACAACTCTCATGTATGGGCCGGCGCTCCAAAAATTTATTTTGAAGTTGCTCGACCGCGTACAGGAGAGGGCCAAGAGACTCATTGGGGATAGTAGGGTATCCAACTCTATTGATTATCTAGAACATTGACGCAATGTAGGATGTATTTTAGTGTTTTATCGTTACTAGAATGGAAGTGCTTTAGTGAAACTAGGGAACTTGTTTCAATTACTCGCACGTTTTTGCGCTTAACTCGATTTTTGTTGAGAGCGCACCCATTTGTGGTTAATTGGCAAGTGAATCGCACTACGTACGAAAATTCGTTTTTTAGCAGAACAGACCATATGAGCAGCAAATTCCCACCAGATGTCTTTCCTGTCGCTTTAAGTGTGGGATAG
This sequence comes from Trichopoda pennipes, assembly GCA_030448955.1. Lineage (NCBI taxonomy): Eukaryota > Metazoa > Arthropoda > Insecta > Diptera > Tachinidae > Trichopoda > Trichopoda pennipes. Next base: position 10,233 of record JASKUP010000304.1, read on the forward strand.
TTCAAATTGAATGTTCACACTACTCTCTCTTTCGTTCTTTCCATAACCTAATTACAAGTTCTGTCACAACTGTATTGCATATGTAGGCGTCATCCCCTTAGTGCTCGTCCAAAATATACAAGTGATGCTTATACAGTTGTAAATACAAGAATATTCTACTTTAACATCGCCAAAGGTGCCCATGTAGGCTACTAGGTGGTATACTAGCTTGTCAGTATGGGGGTTGTATGTTCGATTCCCAACGAATACCTTGGCTGCTCAGCAATGAAGGCATAGTCACTGGTCACTGTGCTGTCTCTATACGGCAGTTAATTTCCGACTATCCTTCTACTTTCACCATCTGTTTCATCTCTTCTCTATTCTTTTCCTAAAGAATGTAGCACGGTACTTAACTAAATAAAAAAATACAGTTCTAAAAAATAAAGTTCCCTGATTTCATGGACACAAACTTCGTTCTATTAAAGATGAAACAACGAAACACATCCCATATTGCGTGAACGCTCCAATCAATCTATAGAGAGTCTATAGATACTGTTAAAACGAAATTTTCGGCGTGATGGGGCCGTTTTTTTCGAAGAAGAGGCTGGAAATGCGGTAACGGTCAATGGATCACGCTATCGCGAGATGAAAGCATCTTAATTCTGGCCTCTTATTGACGACGTGGATATTACTAACATGTGGTTTCAACAGGACAGTACTATATGTCACACAGCAGCCAATATGTCACACATTCAATTTCCCGATCTTATAATTTACGATAATCAGAAGTTACGTAATCAGAAGTTACGTTGAATCACAAAACCAACACATCGAGAAATTATGCGACCGCAAAATTTCTCATGCAATACCTAAATTGTTTGCGTGGATGTGTGGCTGTGGCGCTATCATGCTGAAACCAAAAGTCACTGATGTCAACATTATCAACAGTATCACTTTAGGGATACTTCTCTTTAAAAAAAAAATTAGGCGCTTGCTAGACTGTGTGTTTTGTGTTTTGTTTTCTGTTCTATATCTTATTTCGTAGAATTTGTTATAAGCATGTTGTTGTTGGTTTTTGTGTATAAGAAATCTAGGCACTTTGTAAGCTACACAGTGGGTCGTTTTATTTACTTTTTTTACTGATAATTATTTTCTTTTAAAACGTAAAACATCATCTTCGTAACAATATTTAATCTAGAAGATTAAAAAAATGTTATTCTTCATTAAGTTGGAGTATTTTGCCATTATTTTTGGTTGTTTACTGATTTGGTTTAATTAATAAGTTTTGTTGTTTTTTTTTTGTTTTTTTGTTTATAGTAACATTAATCGTTTAAAATAAATTAAAGTGATAGTTTGCGACGTGATTAATCATGCATCTTGTACTACAAAATTATAATCTTTAGTTATTACACATTCGCTGTTTTTTGTTTTACGAAATGAAATGTACTTAAGTAACAATATAATTACTTTACTTTTATATAAATTATTTTAAAGTTATTTTAAAAAGAAGCTGAGAGTGAGTTAAATAATTATAAATAGATTATTTAAAAACAGCTGTCTACTCGAAACATATTTTTGTTATCATTCGAAATCTATTTTCTTAATTACCAAAATTAATTACTTTCCTTAATTAACAAAAATTAGTATGCGCCATACTTTGATCTATCATAATAACGAATATTCTTTTATCGATTTTAAGAATCTCTACAGAAATAAAGAATAAAAAAATTTTTCTAAAACAAAAGTAATAAATTTATTTTGTATGTTTTTTTAATTTTCAAGGTAATAAAACAGACAAAAAAATAAAATAAAAGAATATGAAAAGAGGATAAAATCAACATTAATTATTTAAAAGCATTGTTGTTGCTTATATCTAATTCGATTTATTTTTGGGCGATATAATTTGAATCGACCATTTTATTTGTTTTATTTACTTTCACGTAATTTTTAATATTTTCAACTCCAAAAAGAAAAGAAAAAGGAAAAGAAATAAAAAGTAACAGAGAGGATGAAAAATTGCAAAAATAAAGCAAAAAGCAATTTAAATTTAGAATAACACAAGTAAAGGGTTCTGTAACAAGAAGCTGGTTTTCTAAAACAAAATAGAGGAAAAAATTTAGTTTAAGATGATTCATATTTTTATTACAAAGAAAAAAGTTTGTTAATTATGAATGAAAAATGATATCTGTTAGATGTCCATCACGACCACGCTGATAGATGCCGATTCTTTCGTTAATCATATTACGCATTTTGAGTTTTGAGCCTGAAATCGATTCGATTGTATCCGTATAGACTCTGTCGTTAAGATAGTTCCACAAAAAATAATCCAGTGGTATTAAATCACACGATCTGGCTGGCCATTCAACAACTGCTGATTGTCGTGAAATTATGTGATCGTGAAATTTGTTTGGCAATAAATTTATCGTTTCATTGGCTGTTTGGCATGTGGCACTGTCCTGCTGAAACCACATATCACGTTTCTAATAGGCCAAAATTTATTTTTAGCATCTCGCGATGGCATTATGTATTGACCATTACTGCATTGCCATCCTCCGCTTCGAAAAAAATAACGGCTTAATCACGTCTTCAGACCGTACAGCGCACCATAGAGGGACACGTTGAGCATGCGTTCTAGGTTTTTTGAAAGCCCAAGTGCGTCAATTTTGCTTGCTGACATACCCTGTTAAGTGATAATGGGTATCGCCTGAAAAAATTATTAATTTGATGGTGTGTGTTCATATCCCAGCTAATGCTAATTTTCAATTTTTCACATTTTCCAGCCTTTGCAGCATTTTTTATGCGTACCATACAGTGACAAGTTGAGCATGCAAAGGCTTCTCAGTAATCGTTTTAGGATTTTCAGAAGTCCAAATGTGGCAATTTCCCTTGTTGATATACCTAACAATTGAAAGTGGGCTTCGCCGGGAGAAATAATTTTTTCAAAAAAAACACACGGTTGTTCCAGATTGAATTGAGCGAATCTACGGCGATGGGTATGGCCGGTCGGTTTTAATTCCTGCACTAGTTGTACCTTGTAAGGCTTCAAATTCTAATCCTTATGCAAAATTCGCCATGTAGTGGTTTTGGATAACCCCAACTGTTGACAACGTCGAGGAATTAACAAATTTGGATCTGCTTCAACACTGTGCTTGACGGCTGCGATATTTTCAATTGAACGACTCTGACAAACACGTGTTTGTGTTCGCACATTTTGTTTCGAGTCTGTTGACTCAAATTTAACTACCAAATTCCTATCAGTGGTCTTAGGAGGACGACTATGTTGTCCATTTCAAACAGGATTTTAATTTTTTAATGCGATTTTCCTGCGAAATTGAATTCATTGTAACAATTGTCAAAACTATCATGTTGTTGAAAAACCCGATACAAACACCAATAAGTAGGTATGCATATGCATACAATATAAGAATAGCGAATATTATGCCCGTATTTATTCCTACAGCCATAAATAATACTATTCTATTATATTTGTATTTGTACTTGTTTGCTTAAAATATACTTTGAATACATGTCCTCATATTATACTGTTTATATATTTGTCGATGTATGTTTGCATGTGCAAATATAGTATAAAAGCTAAACTACAAATATACTCAAATGTACAGGATTAAATGTGAACAAATACACACCCAAACTTATTGTTAATTGTGCCATCAAATAAAATTCACATGTGTAATTTATGCTTACAAACACTAGTATTTGTGCTTTTATATACTCATACTCATACTCATACACATACAAATACATATAATTATATTGACTAAACGATAATTGAAAAAATATAATCAATATTTTATTTAACAAAAGTTGCAATAAACAGTTTAGCCAAATAATACCAAAACGCTGCCTTTTCATCGCTATTTCTGATTAAACAAAAAACGAAAAATAACCTTCTTCGACATAAAATTATATTCATTGATGATAGATAATAGGACATGTAAAGAGGGCGAAATTATATTCATTGATGACAGTGTCACATGTAAAGAGGGCAAAATTTATCAAGGTTTTCCATTCTATGTTTTTCATACGAATTAAAATAAAGTGTTTATGAGAGAGTGGGTGGGCAAATTTGAGGTTAGGTTGTGAATTGTATTTCAAATGATTAAATGTGAAGAACTGCAATTTGGAAAATTTTAAGCTTGAATAGTAACTCTCTGGAGTAGGGAATTTAAATTGTGTAAATGCTGGAAATTTCAGTCTACCACTTGGTAAAAATCCAGCAGCTTTTGACACCACTGTGCCTAATTAAGTGAATTTAAATTTGAGGTTCATTTTATTGCTGCTGACAATAGACCAAAATAATACGCTCATCGCGGCTGTTGTAATGCAATCACAACTGTATAGCAAAGTCTTGAGAATGAGCCTGGAACATCAACTCGTCGACGTTCGCTATAATTGGGCATCACTAGAGGCACTTTGTGTAACAAGATCTTTATCTGCACACCTATAAAGTTGTAGTCGTTCATGAATTAAAGTTGACCGACCATTGTTTGCGTCAAACGTTTGTCGGCTGTTTGATAAACTAAACGAAAACGACGCTTTTTCAACAAAATCATTTTTAATAAGCCGCTTATGTAAACAAACATAACTGTCGCTTATGGGGTTCACAAAACCCACAAACACTTTTCGAAAAAGCATTAAATAAAAAGCATCGGCATCATCGAGCCGTAGTCGAAAACGAGCAAGAAAACGCAGTTACCGTGAATTTTTTTCACTGCTAAACCATAATAAATAATTTTTTATGGCCACCATTGGTTAATAATGTCATCGGTTACTTTTGGTTTCAGCTAGGTGGCGCTACAAGCCACACAGCCACCCAGACACTGGAATTTCCTGGTCACGTAATATCTGATTTGGCGTTGTCAATTGGTCAATCGTTCTTGCGATTCAATATTGCTGGATTATTCTTTCTGGCGATAACTGACCTTGTAGAAGCTGAAATTGCATTGATGAGATAAGGGAAGTTTCGTTGCAAAAGGGGCTTAAAAATGTTTTAAAACAGAGCAGATGTCTGCTGACATGCCAGATTTGGACATGACATTTACTTTGTACCGGTACCTTTAACAGCCAATTTACTTTCTAACCTTAAATTTGCCCATTCAATAATAATAGTAAACAAACTTAAAGTTTCTGAGAAGAGAGCAAATTTAAAAGAGAGGGATTGACAGAGAATCCAATTCAATTTAATTATTATTTACTTACGTTCGGATTCTTTCAGCGTTTTAAATTTTTAAAGATCGAAATAAATCTAATGCAGCGTTCCTGTCAAGACTTTTGTATTTTGGACCATAATTCGTTCTAATTTTTGGGTTTGGAAGCGCTTATGTGTCGCTCTATGTCGTTCCAAAGGTTCTCAATGGGATTGAGGTCCAGCGATTGAGCTGGCCATTTTAAAACATCAATGCTTCTTTGTTTCAGGCAACTTTTTGCTACCCGGGAAGTGTGTTTTGGATTGTTGTCGTGCATGAAACTCCATCTAAGTGGCATGTTTTCCTTTCCTCTGCATATAGAATCATTGTACTCGCAATTATATTTTTGTAAGCATCAATTTCGATTATAGGACTGGCACCGTATCAAGTAAACGCAGCCCATCACCCAAACCATCACGTTTCCACCATCAAGCTTTACGGCATTTGATGTATACCTGGGGTTGTGTTGCATGTTTAGAGGACGTCATACATAACTTTTTCCATCAGATCCAAATCGACAAATTTTGGATTCGTCACTCCAGAAAATATTTTTTCTAAAAAAAAAAAAACAGTGACTTGTCCAAGTGTTCAGGGGCGAATGTAATTCGGGACCTTAAATGCTTCTTCGATACGTAGGGCTTATGTTGTATAATACATCCACGCAGTTTTTTGTCATTTAGTAGTCTTCTAATTGTTCGTGAAGAGGTTTTAATACCATATTTTGTTGAAACTTCCCTTTAAATTTCAGTTGAGGTTTTGAAGCTCTATAAATATGGGAGTCCTTTTTACGTGAAGTTTTTCAAGGCCCTGTACACCGTAGAATATTTTTGTGTGTTCCATTGGAATGAATATGAATTAATGTGTTGTACACCATCTTTCTGAAGCATTTTAATATTGAAACAATACTACAAATGCTGCTCTCTCTCGATTTCACATGATGGATAATTTTACGCCGCTCCTCTGTGCACAATTTACTTTTATCCATATCTAGCGATCTAATGTTTAAAGCAAAATTATGTCGAATTTAAAAATATCTGCTAAATAACTGTTTAGCTTAGATAAAACACTTGTTGCAATAAACCAACATTTAAGTACAAAGGACATCATCGTATTGTATCGACTGCCTCTTTGTCTTCTTTATTCCTGGTTTTAGTATTGTATTGAGTAAGAATTAAGTGGGTTTGTAGTCGTTATTTTTAGCTATGCTGTAAATTATTTTAGCTTTCATAAAGCATAAACACATGCATTTATAACTGCATGATTAAATTAAATAAAAAAAACATTTTCGCTTTCCATCTTAACGTTAATTGCTATTTGCTTTTTTATGCATTTGAGTTTTTAATTTATAAATCATTATTGCTTTGTTGCAACTTTATTATTATTTTTTTTCCTACTTTTTCTATTGGAACTTTTGATTTTGGTTTATGTTTTATAACTTTGTAAAATTTTTACAACTGCATTTGCATGCTCGTTTTCAATTTAAGTTTTTGTTTATTGATTCCTACAACAGCCATCGTAACAAAAAAACTGCAAACGAGCAACAAAAATAGCTTTAACTGCAACAAAAATAAAAACAAAAGCAAAAACTAAAATAAAAACTAAAACTGAAATAAAAATAAAAGTGAAATAAAATAAATGCAAAAATTCATCTCATGGCCATTTGAAATAAAACCAGGTCATTAGTTTTAGAGTTTTAAGTGTCAGTAGGTGTACGTAAGAGTGCACAGAATATTATGGAACATTTTCTTTTCAGTTTTCTTTTTTTTTTGCATTAAAAATTTATTTTAAAAAACCATTTAATCGGTCTTAATTCTATTAATTTAGCTAAAAGGCAAAAATAGAAATAAAAATAAAAGATCCCCTCCAACTAAGTGTGTTAATGTAGTTAAATGTAGTTTAACATTAATCAGTGCACACACACACATCATACGTAATTTGTTTGTATGTTTGTTTTCTCTTAACTCAAATTAAATGCCAATCGATTAACAGGCAACTTTGAAAAAATAAAATTAAAATTTATTCCAATTACGTTATGCATTACATGGTATTTAAGTCTGATTAACTGCCTGTCCACTTGCCTGCCTGCCTGCCTGGCTGGCTGCGTAACGCTTTTGATACACACAGCTAAATAAAATGGCATTTCAAGCCACAATATGGCGTGTGTCGCAGCTATAATTTTTATTTGTAGTCAGTTATTTACTTAATGAATACGCTATTTTATAAGTTGCCAATATAATTTTACAAAAATTAGAAGTTGCGTGATTCTTGTGTAAACTTGCGAAAAATCGTAAGGACTTTTTATACCGTGAATGTGAGCAGTTTATCTTTGCAGTTTTATGGATTTGTTTTAATGTGATAGAATTTAAATAGTTGAAGCTTTAAGGAACTTGCAACAATGACAATTTCTTGCCGTCATTTTTCATTTTCGAATGATGTAAGACGATGTGTATTATCTTATCTGTAGTACCAATTGGGTGATATGTAGCGTCACCCACGCCTTGGGAAGCCATCGGATATCTCTATCCTCTACTCACTCCTAGTTGCAACTTCGAGAGCTTGGACCAGGCCGCCACCCACACTCTTTGCTGAAGAGTTGGAGGCTTTCCAACTCTTGGTCCAGAACACACGATAAGCATCCTCACTGGACCTGCATCATTAACCCTCTGTTCTTTATCAAAAGTAAATGATCCTGGCCCCTTAATCATTTCATGAGGGCCTGCGAAACCACAACCACCACGATACTCTCCAAGGGGCCAACCTCAATAATCAGATAGAGAACAGCAACAAGGGAACTCTGGGGCTTGCTGATTCCCATGGAAATATAGTGGAAGTAGTCCAGTTGGCTCCTGCTAGCCTTTAGGGGACTGGCCTTCCTTTTACCGACACATTCTATTAAGACATTAATGTACCCCTGGAGGGGAACTTGTCAGGTATTTAGAAGTCTTTTTATGTTCAACATGGAACTGTATAGTGCGCTATATGGTCTGAAGGCGTGGTGAAGCCATTTTTTTTTGGAAGATTAGACTGGAAATCCGCGAAATGCCAAGAACTTAATTTTGGCCTATTACTGACATCGTGGATATCACTGCCATGTGGTAAAAATATGGGTGATGATAATGATGTGATTTGATTTACATCTGCACCGACTAGGTAGTCATAATCAGATGGTGGTCAAACCACTTTGAATGATTTGCAAACGACATTCACGCCCTAGGACTACGTATATCCTTCGGTCACTCCTAGTAGCAATTGCGAAAGCCCGAAGTAGGCCGCAGCCTTCACTCCTTGCTAAAGAGTTGGAGACTTTCTAACTCCTGGTCCAGAACGCATGAAGCTTAATATAATTAAGAACACGACGGCATTCATACTCACTGGACCTGAACCATTCATTGTGTTCATTTTGAATGATCCGACCCACCACGATACTCCCATATAGGGGCCAACCTCAATAACCCGTCAGAGAACAGCTAATTGTCTCAAGAGACGAATAGTGAACTCCGCGAGCGTACTGATTCCCGTGGAAATATGTGGATTGTCCAGGTGACTCCTACTAGCCTTTAAGGGGCCTGGGCTCCCTTTTACCCCGCAAGACACCAGTCTAAATGAAATAGTAGATTCCAAAAAGACTATCATGTGCCCCCGGGGGGATGGGTAATGATAATGGCTTCCAAACTGCTATCATCACCCAAGCAAACAAACCAGGAACCACAAGCACTAGACCGAAGTAGCAATAAAAAAAAGAACACGCTGAGTAAAATTTTTTCCACTTGATAAAGGTGACGTTTACAAATTAACTTCCCCTTGGTTTATTCAAATTTTCACTAATTTCGAAATTAACAATATATTTTTCACTTTACAATATTTAAAGTTTTAAAATGGCGCGAATGACCACGAACTTGCTTCCTTCAACAAACGAACTGCAATTGAAAAGCAAAAAGAAATTCTTAGCTAACTAAAATCTTGTTGATTGCAGCGACCTTAGACGTCAGCAGCTTTCATCCAAATATATGAGCCAGGGTTGGAGATTTCATTTTTCAGACTTCAACATGTGGTTTCTTTAGGACGGTGCCACATATCACACACACATGAGACGATCAATTTATTGCAAATCAAAATCGCAGTTAAATGATTAGCCGGATCATCTGATTTAACACAAATGGATTATTCTAGGGGGGGCTATGCTAATGACGAGGCCAATCGAATCGATTTTAGCCTTAAAACGCAAAATCTTTGGTGTTATCAACGAAATAGAACCGCCAGTTTGCCAAAAAGTGATTAAAACTTTGATGAAAGAATCGACATCTGTCAGCGTGGTCTTTTGGTGGACATTTGCCAGATATCATTTTTCATTAATAATCGCCGAACTTTTCTCTTTGTAACGTAACGACACGTTTTCGCGATACGCTGGAATAGAGCTCGCGACGTCCAGAGTTCGTTACAAAAATTTTTTTTGTTTCCAATAACACGAGTGACACTTGTTTTTCTTTTTTTTACTAATAATTTTTATAACAGCCTACTCTTAAATTTAGCTTCAAATTACGTAATAAGATTTACAACTGCGCTTGGCAGTGAGCCTTAATCAGATGGTGGTCATACCACTGGGAATGAAAAGCAAACGTCATTCACGCCCTAGGAAGCCGAAGACTAATTCTAGCAACAGGTCTTTCCTAGTTGCAACTTTGATGATTCCAGAGCAGGGCTGCACATCACCACTCCTTGCTGAAGAGCTGGACACCATCCAACTCCTGTCCAGAACACATGTCTAGTATGCTCACTGGATCTAGGAACATTCCACCAGGTAGGTGTTATTAATGGTGAAATGAAGCTGGCTCCGTTCAAAACTGACCTATTCTGGAGCCGCGAAATCGCAACCACCATGATACTCCCATATAGGGGCCAACCTCAATAACCAGTCAGAGAACAGTTAAATGTTTAAAGAGACAAATAGCGGAACTCTGCGAGCTTACTGATTCCCGTGGAAATAACATGGAGTTTCCAGTTGTACTCCTGCTGACTTCAGGGGACTAGGCTCCATTTTCCCCCCAGTTGCACGGGTCTAGATAGTCGAGCGTTCTATAAAGACCATAAATGTGCCCCCGGGGGGATTTAGCTGCAGAGGCATAATTGGGCCATTTTTCAGGAGTGTCCGTTACAGTCATTGGCGACTGTAACGGCGGGCCATGTTGAACGAATTTTTGTTAACAAAAATTGAAGAGGAAGATATTGGCGACATTTGGTTTCAGCAGGACGGCGCCACACAGCCAAAGCTGTGTAGTTTTGTTTATAGCATTTACAAAAAAAATGTTATTTGGCGGATCCTATACAAAGACGAGACATTCTTTTAAATATGGAACTCTGCAAAACAAAAACGTTTAACGGTGACATTATAAACGAACAAGTAAACGCGCTCTCAGACACAATTTTCATACCACTAAAACTACTCATACTTTGGAACAAACGAAAAATTTCCTAGGACGGACACAAGTACTTGGATAATAATAAAAGACGGTAATATGAATTAGCCCCGCAAAAAATGCCACGTGGAGGGTATTCTAGTAACATGAGTAGATAGGACTTTAACAGACACAGATTAACGTCAGTACCTAGCCGTGATGGCCACAAACTGACGGTGGTCCTACCACCGTGTGAATACAATGCGTCCACCAACGCCCCCATATGCAAACCATGAGTACCAATTCGATGCCATGTTTTTGGCCATGACATCCCCCTTGGTGAGGAGCGAAGCCTTTCTAACACTCCTACCGATCTATGGGTCACGGTATCCCTGTGGCAATGCAATTCAACGAGAGCTAATACACCCATCCCGCGATAGGGGTAAAAACCACAGCCACCACGAAGCTCCCGAAGGGCCACACCAACTGCCTGGCTGAAACCGAAGTTTCAGGGGCACCTGGCACCCGTGGTACCAGTTTATAGTATCCGGTCAAACTGTTACCACCAGCCGAGACCCAAATAACCCAAACTAGTGGCCTCACACACACATCCACACCCTACTCACACACCAGTACACAGACGCAAACATGCAAACAGGGATCTATGGGTCTATGGTAAGGAGAAGTGGAATTAAAGTGCAACCGTTCAATACTAGACCAGTTGCACCGCCGATCCACACTCAAGCCAGGGACTCATCTCACCAAAAACCAGAATCAAACCAATCTAACTACTACTAACCCTATTCCCCCTCCTCCTGAACACCTCACATGCAAACACATTTATCCTACTCACACCGCCAGGTACTCACCCACATCATACCTCCCATCCACGATCCTCACACCCATACCATTGAAATCCCTAATATCCGAATAAAACGGACAATCACACAACACATGCAGCCAATCCTCACAATCGTTACCACAATCACATTCTCGCCTATCACTCAAGTTCCTAACATAGAAAAATTCATTCAAAGAACCATGTCCAGTGAGGATGAAACCCAGACCCAGACTAAAGCCACAGTCAGGATTATCACCAACCCACCGAACATCACGCAAAAATCCATACGTCACTGTACCATTCACACTTCCATCCCACCTCCTCTACCATTCAGCCATCACACATTCACTTAACCATACACCCCGTTCAGCAACATCCATACCACTAACAACCCTACCATTCGTCCACTCATCATGCGCAAAAAAATGACCCCTACTCAGCCTAAACCTCAGAGCGCGCCGCACAACCTCCAAATCAAGAGGTGGCACACCAACCAGCACCTGTAGTGCCTCAGTGGATACCGTGCGACACACCGGTATCAGGCCCAGCAGCATCATCCTCTGGCGCATCAAAATATTACGCCGGCCCGTAGCAGACCCGACTACTTCATACCACACCGGTGCACAATATGCCGCGCAAGCGACAAATAGCCCAGTGTAAATGATACGCGCAGCACGCCTATCCAGACCCCATTCAATCCTTACCACTCGACGCATACACCCAACCACTCGAACCAATTTCTCATGCACTCTATCCAAATGAGGCAAGAACCCCATCCTCTCCCCCACGGTAACACCCAAGTACTTGACCTCAGTCACATACCGAAGTGCCACCCCATTCATCCTAATCCACGGTGGACGAGTAAGCGACAATTTGCCCTTAAGAAACATTATCACCGACTTTTCCAACGATATATTCACCCCCAGACGCTCACTCCATTCGCCAATAACATGCATCACATTCTCACCAATCCTCTCAATCTCCATCCGCGAATTTCCCTCAACCAGAACTAACAAATCATCCGTATACGCACAAACCCTACAAAATCGTCCCAGCCGTCGAAGCAGGGGATCCATCATTAGGCCCCATATAAAAGGCCCACAAATAGAGCCCTGCGGACAACTGCGAACAACGTCAACACCCACCATCCCATTCACACCAACAACACACGCACGCCGCTGAGAGAAATAACTCGCCCAGAGGCCATACTCCTGACACCCATAGGACCTGACTAAAAGAATTACCTAAAATCGAACACTGACTCAGCAATACACTTCAGAAAACGGCTTGAGACTTATGTTATCACATTAAAAGCGCTCGCCGTTCATACCGAACAAACAGCCAGACAACAGTATTTTATTTACTGGCGGAACAAATCCAAATATCTTAATATTTTAATTTTTTCATTTTGGATGCGTTTCCTTTTTTGTGTGTTGATAATTAAAATATTTTATTCACTTTAAAAAGTCCTAGTGATATTTGTACGAAATTGAATTTAAGAATGTGTTTCAACATAAAATTCTCTAAACGACTTTGTATGTTTACAATCATGAAAAGAATGTGAAGAGGATTTTGTCAAATGCTTTGATTTGATTTAGAAGGCAGAGGGAGAAATAAATCACAACACGAATAAGGTCATCTGAAAAAGTTGAATAGACAACAATAAGGATAATGGTGTCCTCTGCAAATTGCTCTTCCTATACTTGTTTTGGTTTTCAAAAGTTCACAGTTGATTGTCTGTGTGCCTTGACAATTTTATCTAATTTTTATAAATTTGATGATGACGATGATGTTGAAATGTCATTCGACTTTGTGTTTCTGGACATTTTAATATGTGTTGGAATCACAACACCAACGGAACAAAAAAACACATTAAACTGCAAATGACTTGAAATGATACATCTGAGTGATAATATGACGGCAAATAAGAAAAACAAAAAATGAAAAAGAAAGAATGAAAGAAAGAACTATAAAAATAGTTAAGCACCTATTATCGATAAGATGATTATTATTATGCTGTTGGATTGGTCAAAGTGTTATTATAAATGCAGAACGTTAAACGAATATATTCGCGAAGAAATATATTCAATGTTTGGGGTATATAAAGGGGGTTTCAACAAAGGGTTTTCTAAAACAAAATAAAACAAAAAATTAAGGTTAAAATGATTAAAATTTTTATTGTATTACGAGGAGAAAAGTTCGACAATTATGAAGGAAAAATGATATCGTTAAATGCCCAGCAAGACCACGCTGCCAGATGCCGATTCTTTCGTCAAACTTTTTTAAAACTCTTTGGCAAAATGGCACTTCTATTTCGTTAATCACATCATTGTTTTTAAGTTTTACGGCTGACAATCGTGTCCATTGGCTCCGCATAGACTCTGTCCTTAATATAGACCCACAAAAAATAATCCAGTGGTGTTAAATCACACGATCTGACTGGCTACTTAACTGCTAATTGTTGTAAAATTATGCGATCGGGAATTTTGGTTTGAAATAAATTGATCGTTTTATTGGATTTGTGACATGTGGCACCGTCCTGTTAAGACTACATGTCAGTGATTGATGTGATTTGATTTACATTCGCACCTGGCCATGAAGCCTTAATCAGATGGTGGGCCAAACCACTGCATAATTTGGATCGTCATGCTCGTCCTAGGAAGCCGAAGCCATAATTCTATGCAACAGAAATTTCTAGTTGCAACTTCGATGATTCCAGAGCAGGGCTGCAAATCATCACTCCTTGCTTAAGAGTTGGAGACTTTCCAACTCCTGTCCAGAACACATGTCTAGCATGCTCACTGGATCTGGGAACATTTCACCAGGTAGGTGTTATTAAAGATGAAATGAACCCGGCCACCATTAAAACTGACCTGTCTGTCATGGGGCCGCGAAACCACAACCACCACGTTACTCCCATATAGGGGCCAACCTCAATGATCAGCCAGAGAACTATTAAATGTCTAAAGAGACAAATAATGAACTCTGGGGCACACTGATTCCCGTGGAAATAAAGTGGAGTTTCCAGTTGAACCCCTGCTGCCTTCAGGGGACTGGGCTCCCTTTTTCCCCAGTTGCACTGTGTCCAGATAGTGGAATGCTATAAAGACCATATTTATGTGCCCCCGGGGGAAAATGTCAGTGATATCCACATCGATAATAAAAGGCTAAAATCGAGTTGCCAGGATCTCGAGATAGCGTGATTCATTGACCCGTTACCACATTTCCAGCCGCCTATTGAGTATGCAAAGGCTTTTTAACAATCGTTCTAGGATTTTTAGAAGCCTAAATGCGGCAATTTTGCTTGTTGCTTCGTTTGAAAAAAAGATTTTTTCAGAAAAACCAATCAGTTTTTTTTTGAATGAAATAAGCGAATTTACGGCGATATGAATGTTTGGTCGGCTTCAATTTCTGCACCAGTTAAACCTTATAAGGCTTCAAAGTCAAATCTTACACGAAATTCGCCATGTGGTGATTGAGGAATTGATAAATTTTAATCTGCTTCAACACTGTGGCTCACAGCTGCGAAGTTTTCAGTTGAACCGTCCGATCGAACCTGGTCGGTTCTTGCTTGCACATTTTGTAGCGAGCCTGCTGATTCAAGTTTCACAACCAAATTCTTAATAGCGGTCTCAGAGCGACGATTATGTTGTCCGAAAATACCGCGAATTTTACGAAATGGATTTTAATAATTTTTAATAATGTTAATGCGATTTTCGTGCGAAATTGAATTCATTGTAACAATTTCCAATGCATCTACTACGAATACGTCCAAAAACTTAATGTCAAAACAGTCATCTTGTTGGTGTTGCCACAATTAAAAAACAAACTTGTTGTTATAAAACGCAATACTTACAACCAAAGAAATTTTTCAATCATTCCATAACCGGAGTAGATTTTTTCATGAGTGTAAATTTGTTTTACAATTGAGTAAGCACTTGTGTTTTTTTTGTATTTGGATTTTGGTTACTTCCCATTTGATGCTTCAAGAGCTCAGAAATCGATTGCTCTTTAGTGAATGCAGCCAAGAACTTAAAAGATAAAAAAAGGAAGCATTCCAAACAAAAATATTTCAACAAATAAACTCGTTCAAGTGAACCAACTCATCGCGCACATTCAAGATTAGCTGATTCCTATTTGATTGACACTTGATGTTTGAGTTGGTTGGTTTTTTATGTCATGTGTGTGTTTTTTTTTTGTTTTTCTTCAACATCCAAATTAAAATGGAAAAATAAAAAAAAATTGGTTGTAATAAATTAACGCATAGAAAGGCTTGCCAACTGAAAGATTTGTTAGACACTTGATGTTTGAGTTGCGTGGAATTAGCTTGTTGGAAAACTAAATAATAGTATTTTGAGTTCTTGTTATTTTTTATAAAGGCGATAACTTACGCCAGGGATGGTTAGTGAAATGTGAAGAATATAATGCCAACAAATTTATGTTTTAGACAACTTCTATTCTCTCCGTTTTGGTGATGTTGCTTTTACACGTAGTATTGAAATTAATTATTAATCGATAGTTGTGCATGCTTTACGACGGGGTTTGATTTAATTGGGTATGATTTTTCGTCATCCCGCGTAAAATTTGGTTTGTTTACCCAATTAATTATTAATCAGTTTATCTAAGGATGTAAATGACATGATATTATTAAAAAGATATATGACATAAGGTAGAATCAGGGGTAGAAGCAGTTTCACAAGTTTTGGGTATATATTTCAGGTCCCACAGCATTTGATTTTATTGACACGCAAACACTACATCACATTGAGTAATACAGAAATACCGAAATTTATCAGGGTTGGGGAAAAGTTTAAAAAATTGGGATCTGATTTAAGTATGGCAGCGCTAGTAAAAGTTTTATTGCGGGTGTTAGTACTAATATTGCTGGTGAAATTTCCGACATCACTACCACTTGAAAATGTCGGATGAATATTCGCGAAACTGATTAAATGAAAAGCCTAAAAACACGTGTGTTCACACATACACATACACATTTTGTGTAAAACTGAAAAACGAAATATTGCATTTCATTTTTACATGGTAAAATAAAAGAAAAACTTTATTAAAAGGCCAGGTTTGCAAAGCTCCTACAACTTAATTATATGCTCTCTATACAAGTGGATGGTATCAGCGGAAAGCTTATGATTGCTTGTTTAACAATTTATTAACATTTTCTTACGCATCACACTTTTTAAGATGTCATTTACCTTTAAAACTGTAAATTACACATTAAAGTGGTTGTTTGAAAAATAAAATATAGAATTTTAATTTCCATAAAATCTAAACGGATCGAGGTATTCTTACCAAAATTTTAAGCAATATATATAAAAGAGCTTTTAATGAAACGGTAAAATAAAATTTTAATTTTTTTTATTTTAACACTTAAATTCCTTAAACGAGGAAAAAATACCCCAAAAATTGTTTTTTTAGAAAACTGGTCAATTTGGCTTTGTTAACTAAAAGGCTATCAAATCCGCTTTGCAGCCTGTAGCCAAGAGAAAGAACTTTAATAATCTGTTTATTCTTTCAGGAATTTCGATGTAATTAACAAATTTTTTTTCAGAATTGACTGTGTTTAAATAGGGCTGGTGGGTGAATAATTTTCAGCTTTTGACACAATACTTTGTTATTCGCATTTGCTATGGGCTTTGTTTAAAATAGTTTAAAAAAATTATACTCTCCCTGAAGTAATTTTCAATTATATACGCAAAAAAACCATACCACCTTTTTTGGGAAAATCCTATAAAACGGCAGTTTTTACATTTTTCCAATCCAGAGGCTTGTAACCTTTTAACGAAGCATGCTATCAGAACCATATTTACTACTGTTCTATTATAAATTTTATTAAGAATACAGTCAATATTTTGGAATAATAATCCGCACATAAATAACTACACCACGTTAAAAATACTAAGTTAAAGTTGCCCAAAAATTAAAACAAAAAAAAAATTTACTAGCGCCATTTTTCCCCAAACCAAAAGAAGTTACAGAGACATGTAAGCGCATGGGGGTGTACGCAGAGATGTGCCTTCAGCACATATCTAGATTTATATCTGCATTTATATCTGCATCTGGCCAGAAGCCATAATCAGATGGTGGTCAAACCACTGGGAATGAAAAGTAACGTCATTCACGCCCTAGGAAGCCGAGGACTAATTTTAGCAATAGGTCTTTCCTAGTTTCAATTTCAGCGGTTCCAAAGCAGGGTTACAAACCACTACTTTTTGCTGACGAGCTGGAGTCTATCCAACTCCTGGTCCAGAACACATGACTATCATGCTGACTGATTTCGGATCATTCACCCGGTAGTGTTATTAAAGGCGAGATGATCCTGGCCCCCATAATCAAATTCATGCGGGGGCCGCAAAGCCACTACCACGACGACACCTTCAAAGGGCCAACTTCAATAATCAGTCAGAGAAACAGTGCCTTCAGCACATATCTAGATGGTTGACATCCTGAAGGCAAGCAGGGTGTCAACTGGAAGCTCAACGTTATTTCCATGAGAATCAGTAAGCCCCAGAGTTCCGCTAATTGTCTCTTTAGACTTTTAGCTATTTCTCTGACTGAATATTGGGTTTGGCCCTTTGGAGGTGTCGTCGTGGTAGTGGTTTTGCGGCCCTCGCATGAATTTGATTAAGGGGGCCAGGGTCATCTCGCCTTTAATAAGACCAACGGGTGAATGATCCGACATCAGTGAGCATGATGTGATTTGATTTACATCTGCACCGACTAGGTAGTCACAATCAGATGGTGGTCAAACCACTTAAATGATTTGCAAACGTCATTCACACCCTAGGAGGCCATCGAATACGTATATCCTCCGATCACTCCTAGTAGCAATTTCGAAAGCCCGAAGTAGGCCGCAGCCTTCACTCCTTGCTAGAGAGTTGGAGACTATCCAACTCCTGGTCCACAACGTATGAAGCTTAATATAATTAAGAACATGACGGCATTCATACTCACTGGACCTGAACCACAAACTCTCTGATCCGACCCACAAACTCTCACGAGGGTCTCGAAACCACAACCACCACGATACTCCCATATAGGGGCCAACCTCAATAACCCGTCAGAGAACAGCTAATTGTCTCAAGAGACAAATAGTGAACTCTGGAGCGTACTAATTCCCGTGGAAATATGTGGATTGTCCAGGTGACTCCTACTACCCTTTGAGGGGCCTGGGCTCCCTTTTACCTCGCAAGACATCAGTCTAAATGGAATAGTAGGTTCCAAAAAGACTATCATGTGCCCCCGGGGGGAACATCAGTGAGCATGATAGTCATGTGTTCTGGACCAGGAGTTAAATAGACTCCAGCTCTTCAGCAAGGAGTAGTGGTTTGCAACCCTGCTTTGGAACCACTGAAATTGCAACTAGTAAAGACCTATTGCTAGAATTAGTCCTCGGCTTCCTAGGGCGTGAATGACGTTACTTTTCATTCCCAGTGGTTTGATCACCATCTGATTAAGGCTTCTGGCCAGATGCAGATATAAATCTAATCACGAAATACCCAGATATAACTGAGTCATATACGGAAATTTTTTGTAGATATTTTCAAGGTCTACCTAAGTTCAAAAACTCTTATCATTTGAGTAACTAAAAAACTTTTCATGACTTTGGGGGCATACCCAGAAGCCCTCCTTTAATCTAGGCGGTCAGAAATACCTCTGCTTAGCCTCTGTGAAATTTCAATGGAATAAGTGGTTAATGACATACCGAATTATATCCAATGAAAGAGTTACCTAAACCTGAACACTCACTCACCAGAACAGTATAGAACGCGGCTCGGTAGTGATGTCATCACATCGAAAGCGCTCGCCAATTATACCGAACAAACAACCAGTAATGACGATTTACACCGACAGGAATGACAAAAGTATTTCATTTACTGGCGAAGAAAAAAATCCAAACAACTTAATACTCAAATTTGAATTTTATTTTTTGCCTGATTCATTTAATAAAAATATTAGAAAAAAATTAAAATGAACATTTGAAATTGCTAATTTAGCTAAAATGCAGCACTATTAAATCAAGGAAAAATATGTGTAAAATAAATTTTGTTAATGGTTTATCGCAATATTTTTCTGTACATGTAAGCATTTATCGTTGAAAATAAAATACAAAGAAATAAAGAGATTTATGTTCGGAACATTTAACATTTTTATTTCATTTATTATTTTTTAGTTTACTCATTTCGTTGTTGAATATCATGTATCATGTAACACGTACATACATGCGATATTCCGTATTTATGTAGCTGCACATAATTAATTGATTTAATTGACTGCCAGCAATTAATCGTAAAAATTTATTCACACCAAAACTGCTAACAGGCAGAAAGAATATTTACATTGCTTAAGCATGCAGTTTGTTTGACAGTTGGATTTTTGTATACCCAAAAAATACACACACACACACACACTCACACAACACCTTTGCGTGCACATAAATACGTTTTGCAACTGTATCATTTAAATTGTTGCAATATCAGTTGCAATTTCTTATAATCACAATCATCATCATCATCATTATGATCATCGATAAAAATCATATATTTCAGTAAATAGTTGTTTTTGATATCTCAGCAGCATTAAGCTGGCATCTGTGCACACCAACAACAACATCACATCACGAGTGGAATTATATCTTTGTCATTTTCATCGTCACTAACAGCGATTTTAAGCGCTTGCTGCGAAAATTAAAATTGTGGCAAATGAATCCATCGTTTCGCATAAACAAACGTAAATGAACATTACAATTATGAAATTAATGAAGCCATCACTCTACCGATTTGATACGAAATGATAATGTAGTCATTATATTTTCAGTCATTCTCGTTTTAATGTCTTAAACATTTCATGAACGTTAACACATAAATTATACAAACTGCACATGGTCATGGACAAACGTAAAAGGACATACAAATCTTACAGGAATAAATTTAAAAGCCATAATAAAAATCTTAATGAATGTTAAATTCATTATGTGTAAGTAAATACATTACTATTAATTATTCGTTACCTAGTATTCGAAACAATAATTTACAATTTGTGTAGGTTGTAAACAAAACCAAAACATAATTAGCCACTCTCATGTTTAATTTTATTATTCATTTTAACATTTTGAAATTTTTTATGCGTAATAATTTTTTCTTCTAGTATAATTTTTAATTATTTTTAAATATTACTTCACGAATTCGGGAAAGGGAATATCAATTTACCAATAATAATATGAAATATGTCGTTTGGTCTGCAAAATGGCGCCAGCATATTTTAACGTATCTTAATTGGATTAAAATTAAAACAATAATTTTTTTTAAAACTAAAACAATATTAATTTAGAACATTTTTATTAGTCCTACTTCTTTTGTAGAAAATTTTCACCAGTCATGATTTTTCTATACCAAAACTTTAGACATAACTTTTCAATAGCAGAATCTTATTTGTCATAATTTTTCCGTAATAAATTTTCATCAGTCATAATTGTTCTATAAACAATTACATTAAACATAATTTTTAAACATAAATGTTTCATCATTCATTCTTTTTCGATATAAAAATTGTATGCCACAATCTTTTTAATAGAAAATTCTTATTAGCCATAATTTTTCTGTAATAAAATTTCATCAGTCATAATTTTTTAATAGAAAACTTTTACTCGTTCTTTTTTTTCTGTGGAAAATTTTAACTAGTCATGATTTTTCTATAAAGAAATTACATTAGTCGTAATTTTTCAATAGAAAATTTTCATTAGTCATTGTCTGCAGAAAATATGCATTTTCTATAAAAAAATTTCATTAATCATAATTTTTCAATAGAACATTTTTATTGGTAATTTTGTTGTGTAGGAAATTTTCATCAGGCATGATTTTTCTATAAAAAACTTTAATTACTCATAATTTTTCAATAGAAAATTTTCATTAGTCATATTTTTTCTGCAATAAATTTTTATCAGTCATAGACAGACAATTTTCATTACTCATATTTTTTCTGTATTAAATTTTCCTCAGTCATTATTTTTCTATGAAAATTTTTTAATAGTCATAATTTTTTAATAGAAAATTCTTATTACCATAATAATAATAATAAATTTTCATCAGTCATAATTTTTCAATATAAAATTTTTAATTAGTCATGATTTTTTATAAAGAAAATATATTAGTCGTAATTTTTCAATAAACAATTTTCATTAGTCATATTTTTTTGTTTAGAAAATTTTGACCAGTCATGATTTTTCTATACAAAAATTTCAACAATCATAATTTTTAATATATAAATCTTATTAGCCATAATTTTTCCGTAATAAATTTCCGTCAGTCATAATTGTTCTATAAACAATTTCATTAAACATAATTTTAAACCATAAATGTTTCATCAGTCATTTTTTTCTATAAAAAAATTGAAAATTCTTATTAGCTATAATTTTTCTGTAATAAAATTTCATCAGTCATAATTATTCAATAGAAAATTTCAATTGTTTTTTTTTTCCTGTGGAAAATTTAATTAGCCATTATTTTTATATAAAGAAATTACATAAGTCATAATTTTTGCACAGAAAATTTTCATTACCCATATTTTTTTCTGTAGTAGATTTTCATCAGTCATGATTTTCCTATGAAAAAATTTGAAAAGACAAAATTTTTCAATAGAAAACTCTTGTTAGCCATAATTTCTGTAATAAATTTTTATCAGTCATAATTTTTCAATGAAAAATTTTTATTGGTTTTTTTCTTGTGGAAAATTTTAATTAGTCACGATTTTCCAATAAAGAAATTAATTACATTAGTCGTAATTTCTCAATCGACAATTTTCCTTAGTCATACCTTTTTTGTAGAAAATTTTCGCCAGTAATGATTTTTCTATACAACAATTTCAATAGTCATTTTTTTGTAAAAAAAATTTCATTACTCATAATTTTTTAATAGAAAATTTTCATTAGTCATATTTTTTCTGTAATAAATTTTCATCAGTCATAATTTTTTAATAGAAAATTTTTACCGGTTCTTTTTTAGTGCGAAAAATTTTAATTAGTTATGATTTTTCTATACAGAAATTACATTAGTCATAATTTTTCTACAGAAAATTTTCAATATTTCAATAGAAAATTTCAATTGGTTTTTTTTCCTGTGGAAAATTTTAATTAGTCATTATTTTTATATAAAGAAATTACATAAGTCATAATTTTTGTACAGAAAATTTTCATTAACCATATTTTTTTCTGTAGTAGATTTTCATCAGTCATGATTTTCCTACGAAAAAATTTGAAAAGTCACAATTTTTCAATTGAAAACTCTTGTTAGCCATAATTTTTCTGTAATATTTTCATCAGTCATAAGTTTTCTATAAAAAAAAATCATTAGCCATAATTTTTCAATAGAAAATTTTCATCAGTCATATTTTTGCTTTTTGCTGTAATAAATTTTTATGTCATAATTTTTCTATTAAAAAAATTTTATTACTCATAATTTTTCAATAGAAAACTTTTATTAGTCATATTTTTTCTTTAATAAATTTTTATCAGTCATAATTTTTTAATAGAAAATTTTTACCGGCTCTTTTTTAGTGTGGAAAATTTTAATTAGTCATGATTTTTTAATAGAAGAATCTTATTAGCCATAATTTTTCTGTAACAAATTTTCAAGTCATATATTTTCTATAAAGAATTTCATCAGTTATAATACTTCTATAAAAAATTTCATCAGTTATAATTTTCCTACAAAAAAATTTTGTCATAATTTTTTTTATAGAAAATTCTTATTAGCCATAATTTTTCTGTAGGGAGTTTTCATAAGTCAGGATTTTTCTATAAAACAATTTTATATTATGTATAATTTTTCTGAAAAAAATGGTACGGCAGAAATGTTCTGTAGAAAATTTTCATCAGTCTCAATTTTTATTTACAAATATTTCATTAGTCATAATTTTTTTGTAGAAATTTTTTATGTCAGGATTTTTATATAAAAAAATTTCTGTAGTCATAATTTTCCTGTAAAAGAATTGTATACCAGAGATTTTCTGTAGAAAATTTTCATCAGTTATTATTTTTCTTTACAAAAAATTAATCACTTATTATTTGTCTCTAAAACAAAAATCGTAGAAATATTTCAACTGCCATAGTTTTTCTATACAAAAGTTATGTCATTATAATTTTTTATAAATAATTTGTATATCATAATTTTTCTATAGAAAATTTTCAATAGTCATATTTTTTCTGTAGTTAATTTTGATCACTTATGGGTTTTTTATAAACAAATTTCATTAATCATAGTTTTACAATAGAAAATTTCCTTTAGCTATATTTTTTCTGTAGAAAATTGTCATCAGTCCTTAATTTCTTCACAAAAATTTTATGTTGCGATTTTTCTACAAAAAATTGAATCACTCATTATTTTTCTATAAAAAAATCGTAGAAATATTTCAACAGCCATAGTTTTTCTGTACAAAATTTATGTCATTTTAATTGTACTATAAAAAAAAAATTGAATGTCATAATTTTTCTACGGAAAATTTTCAATAGTCATACAGTTTTTGTAGTTATTTTTTATCAGTTATGATTTTTCTATAAAAAAAGATTCATTTGCCATAGTTTTACAATAGAAAATTTTCATTAACCACATCTTTTCTGTAGGAAATTTTCTTCAGTAAAAATTTTTCTATAAAAATATTTTATATCATAATTTTTCTGTAAAAATATTTTATCATAGAAATTTTCTATACAAAATGATCATTAGCCGTAATTTTTCTTTATAAAAATTCCATGTCATTTCTGCAAAAAAAAATTATCTGTTATGATTTTCGTATAAAAAATTTCATCTGTCATAATTTGTTGGTAGAAAAGTTTCATCAATCGTTACGGCTATGGTTGGTTTGATTCTGCTTCGTTTAGAGTTCATATTTTTACTAAAGAAGATAATAATTTCAGTGACGATGATAAATATGTGCGATTTGAAATTCGTGTATAAATTCGTGTCAGATGATGAAATTCCATACAAAATGTCAACGACATTAAATTTTATATACAACAGATTCCATTATAAAGTTAAAAATAAGTGTTCAGCATGCACGAACTTAAATTGATATGTACATATGTATGTGTATTGTTGGCTACGCACATTACGTTAGCATATATGTATGTTATTAATGCGGCAAACACAACAACAAAAACGAAACAACGACCACGTTTTCTGTTTTGACAAAAGTTTGTTTCGTTGACATGAAAAAAATTTTTATAAATAAGATTCGTTTTTATAAAATTAAAGAGAAATAATATTTCATTTTGGGAATATTATTCTATAACGATATTTATGTAAAAATTAATATTAAATTTTTAATTTTTCAATTAATTGAAGTGTGGTGAAAACAATTGCAATTGTGCTTTAACAAAAGGAATTCAATCAAAGGAATCAATGGAAATTTTGTGGGATTTCGTAAAGTATTCGAAATTCATAAAATTACCGAAAATTCTTTAAAATATTAATGGTAAAAAAGTTATCACAAATAATTT
This sequence comes from Trichopoda pennipes, assembly GCA_030448955.1. Taxonomy (NCBI): domain Eukaryota; kingdom Metazoa; phylum Arthropoda; class Insecta; order Diptera; family Tachinidae; genus Trichopoda; species Trichopoda pennipes. The sequence continues at coordinate 35,157 of JASKUP010000304.1, forward strand.
TGTAACAAATTTAATTTGTTTCACTTTTTATTTTTTTTGGTGAATTACATTAGCAAACCGGAATATTTCTGGCTTTTAAATTATTTTTTTGGATTTAGATTACTGTTTGCATATAATTGTCAGAATAGTATTAACTAGCCGCCTATTAAAATAAATTAATTATATTTTCCAACGCTGTCAATAACTTGTCAATTATGTTTTGTGGGCAGTTTTTCAACAAGAAATTTGTTTTGTAAAAAAAAATAAAACAAAAAATGTGGATTAAGACGATTAAACTTTTTATGGTATTACGACTATGCCCACTACGACCATGCTGACAGATGTCAGAAGATGTCAAAGTTTTTAATCGGTCCTGTTACGTTTATCGCATCACGGATTTTGAGTCTTAAGGCTGAAATCGATTCGATTGGCTCCGCAAAGACTCTGTCCTTAACAATAGCCCCATAAAAAATAATCCAGTGGTGTTAAATCACACGATCTAGCGGGCCACTCAACTGTTGATTGTCGTGAAGTTATGCGATCAGGAAATTTAGTTCGAAATAAATTAATTCTTTAATCGGCTGTATTGCATGTGGCTATGTCCTGTTGAAACCACATGACGGTGATATCCACTTTGTCACGTCATCACATCCACGGCCGAAATTGAGTAATTAGCATATCGCGATATGGTGATCCATTACCCGTTACCGCATTTCCAGCCTCCTCTTTAAAAAATAAAAATATCCAATCACTTCCCCAGACCTCATGGCGCACCATACAGAGACACCTTGAGCATACAAAGGCTTTTTAATAATTGTTTTAGGATTTTCAGAAGCCCAAATGCGACAATTATACTTGTTGACATACCCTGATGAGTGAAAATGGACTTCGTCCGAAGAAATGATTTTTGCAGAAAAACCAACCAGTTATTTCTGAATGAATTGAGCGAATCTACGGCGTTGCGGTGAATGGTCGGTCGAACCTTGTAACCCTTCAAAGTCAAATCCTTATGCAAAGTTCGCCATGTGGTGGTTTTGAATAATCTCAATTGTTGAGAACGTCGAGGAATTGACAAATTTGGATCTGCTTCAACACTGTAGCTTACGGCTGCAATATTTTCACTTGAACGACCTGGTCGAAGGCGCGTTATTTTATATCGAGCCTGTCAACTCAAATATAACGACCAAATTCTTAATTGAGATCGCTCAAAAGCACAATTATGTTGTCCGAAAATATCACTAAATGTAACTTTAACAGAACCAGTGGAATTTAAATATTTTAATGCGATTTTCGTGCGAAATTGAGTTCTTGTAAGAATTGTCAATGCAGCTACTACGAATACGTTAAAAAACTAAATGTTAAAACTATCTTGTTAAAAAGCCCGATATAAACAAAAGCTAATTCTAATTTTATCTAAATATGGATTGTAAGTCAAGACAAGACTACTGTGTCACTGTCAAAAGTCAAAAAAAAAAAATTTATATTTTAACGCAAAAGTGAAGCTGATTCGATTCAAATTCGATTATAGAAATCATAAAAGTTGGTTTGGGAAGTTTTAGAAACTGTCTTCTGTAGTTCGTTATTTGTTTCCTGTTGTCCAATTCCTGACAAATTATTCCATCAACTTGTCGGTTAAATAATTGGAAATTTCTATACAGAATATTTTTTGTCATAATTTTCCTACAGAAAATTTTTGTCATAATATTTTTATATAATTTTTCTATAGAAAATTTATTTCATTTTTCTAGAGAAAATTTATATAGTTTTTCAAGAGAAAATTTATATTTTTTTCTATAGAAAATTAATATCATTTTTCTATAGAAAATTTATATAATTTTTCTATAGAAAATGTGTGTCGTTTTTCTATAGAAAATGTATGTCTTTTTTCTATAGAAAATGTATATCGTTTTTCTATAGAAAATTTACATAATTTTGCTATAGAAAATTCATGTATTTTATCTATATAAAATTCATGTCATGCTTCTCTAGAAAATTCACGTCGTTTTTCTATAGAAAATTCATGTCATTTTTCTATAGAAAATTCATGTTATTTTTCTATAGAAAATTCATGTCATTTTTCTATAGAAAATTCATGTCATTTTTCTATAGAAAATTCATATCATTTTTCTAAATAAAATTCATGTCACTTTTCTGAATAAAATTCATGTCATTTTTCTATATAAAATTCATGTAATTTTTCTATAGAAAATTCATGTCATTTTTCTAAATAAAATTCATGTCATTTTTCTATAAAAAATTCATGTCATTTTTCTGTAGAAAATGCATGTCATTTTTCTATAGAAAATGCATGTGACTTTTCTATAGAAAATTTATGTCATTTTTCTATATAAAATTCATGTCATTTTTTCTATAGAAAATTCATGTCAGTTTTCTATAGAAAATTCATGTCATTTTTTATAGAAAATTCATGTCATTTTTTTATAGAAAATTCATGTCATTTTTTTTATAGGAAGTTCATGTCATTATTTTTCAATAGAAATTTAATGTAATCATTTTGCTATAGAAATATTCACTAGTAATATATTTTTTTTTACATTCCGCCTACTTCGCACGGAGCGATCTTAACAATCCGTTTAGTACAAGATTTGCGAAGATTCACGTACATTTTTAGATAAAAGAATTAGAATTATGCGGGTAGAAGGGGGGCAACGGTACTCCTTATTCAAAGTACCAACCAATAATAAAATAATAAGGAAGGAAGGAAGAGGAGGTTATCAATTATTTTGAAAATTAAATATTTAGCGGAAGTTTAACAACAGGAAACAATTTTCATTAAAGTTGGAAACATCATAGATATCGTTATGTTCTCAAAACTATCTTTCGGTTTGTTAATGAGTTTGACGGAAATGAATTATAAAGTACACACACACATATGTATAAATATACAAAGGCATACATGCTTGAACACATTCAAAGAAAGTTATAAAAAAACAAACATCAATTCAAATGTCAATGACAATTTAGCAAAATTTTCCAATCAGTGAACATAATGTGATAAAATACCGTTATGAACGACTTAACAACAACAATATGAACATTTAAACATGTCTCACGTTTGGTATTTGTAAAATCATTATCACAGTCATCGTCTCTGTCGTGCTCATTATTATTGTAATTATAATGTTTGTTATCAAGATAAATGTGATAATAAAGGCATTAATGATCATTATTATTGTGATGATGACGATGATGTTATTAAACAGGCTTTGACTCTTTATTTGTACTCGGTCAAGTGCATTTGAAATCATGCACAAGTGAAGCCAAGTGCAAACTCACATAGAATGCAAATACAGAAAGCCGCCACACACACAAACAGGCAGACACATAAAGAATTTCATAAAAAAGAGGAACACAACTGCTGGACTCATATTTTATATTTTTTTGTTTTTAGTCTTCTACTTTCCATTCCGTAGAAAATGTCGGTCACCAAAGTTTTGCTTGTTTCATAAGTCAACCACTAGGAGGACATTTCAACATACAATTGGTCACCATTTTAATTCGCCATTTAGTTTTCGAAAGGAATTGTGTTCAAAGGAAACAAAAAAAAAAAAAACAAAAAGATATTAAACGAAATTCGCAATCACTGAAGCGCAAGATAGAGTAACAAGCTGCTTTCTGCTCTAACGCAACCAAATTTTCAACAACATATTTTACACTTGCCTTAGCGCTGTACATAGAGTTAAAGAAGTGCGTGTGTGAGTGTGCGAATGTGTGTGTGTATGTATGTAATAACAAGTATAAAGTGAAAATCTGATACTGTAATATTTTCAGCAATCTACTGCAACAACAATTGTGAGCAAATTTTGTTCAAGTACCACAACAGGACCACATAACAGTTACATAACTCAACCACACACACACACACTTACACACAAACACAAATACACTTTCTTATTCATACTAATAACTTCTGCTTTGTAACATGCCGGTTTGCCAACTAATATGGTCCTCACTGTGTGGCACTTTCTGCTTTATGCTTCCAGCGCCTTTGCGTCTTATGGCCAGTGAACATCTAAATAAATAGATGTCTTAAGTTGTGGTCGATGCGGTATTTTATAATAAGCCACACTAACTGTAACAACAACAACAATAATAAAAGTATTGCAATTACCTATAATCAGCATTATCTGAGGTTCGCTTTACGTTTACGAGAAATTAAAATTTTTCTAAAAACTTAAAACAAAAAAAAAAAAATTGGAAGAACATTTAATGAAAAAATATGTCCGTCCTTATTTTTTTTTTTTTTTGGTTTTTCTGTAACATAACAAATGTCGCAATTTTCTGATAAAGTTAGCGAATATTTATAGTAAGAGCTTACGAAAATTTTGTCCGTCACACCAAATGTCACATTTCTTACAAAATATATAAAAATAATGGGATTTGGAATAGAGCTGCCTACATGTTGATGACATCATTTGGTTTTATTTCCTTTAAATGAAGTTCAGACGATGGAGTTCATTACCATACAGCCCTATCAATGATTTTCTTATTTTAAAAAATCGATGAAACTGTTATGGACGAAAATTATTTTCAATCACTGATTTATTTAAATCCCTATAAGGCAATAAGTTGATTTCGAGGGATGAACCTAGTGAGGTGTAACTTGGTGTCCAAAGACAAGGATTTATGCCTTACACTAATACCATACCAGCCATAATTGATGCTAAAGAAATCAACATTTCCTGAATTATTCGTGGAATACGACCAGAAGTGGATAAAAGCCAAAAAAGGGACGTCCAGCATGCGCTTCATCAGCAACAGAAAAAAATAAAATAAAATGTTTTTTTTACGATCTAACGTTTTATGATGCCTTATAACACACCCTATATTTACATATATTTTGTCTTTTGAGGAAAACAAAATTAAACTTTTTTGTTTTGTTTGCTTAGTTCCAGCGGTGTATACACACTTCCTGGTGTCTGCAAACATATTTATAAAGGACAAGCTGGACGAACACTAAAAACAAGATTTACAGAACACATACGCTCCTACAAACGAAAACGAAAAGATTTCAACTTTGCATTACATCTTGACACTCACGGACTTACACCAAGGGAAATAGATGAATGTATGATATTCCTACATCCTAGCAAAAAAGGACGAAGACGAGATGTGTTTGAAAATGAAAACTTCTAACGGTGACATAAAAAACAGAATATTTTCGGACAACATAATCGTCCTTCTCAGACCACTATTAAGAATTTGCTTGTTAAATCTAAGTCGACAGGCTTGATACGAAATGTGCGAATACCAAAGTGTATTCGACCGAGTCGTTCATCTTAAAATATCGCAGCAGTGAACGACAGTGTTGAAGCAGATACAAATTTGTCAATTCCTCGACGTTATTATCAGTTAGGGTTTCATTTCGCACCTGGCAGTGAGCTTTAATCAAATGGTGGTCAAACCACTGTAAGTGAAAAGCAGCGTCACTCACGCCCTAGGAGGCCGAAGTCTAATTTTAGCAACAGGTCCTTCCTAGTAGCAATTTCGGTAATTCTAGAGCAGGGCTGCAAACCACTACTCCTTGCTGAAGAGCTGCAGACTATCCAACTCCTGTCCAGAACAAATGACTAGCATGCTCACTGGATCTGGATCATTCACCAAAGAGTGTTATTAAAGGCGAGATGATCCTGGCCACCATAAAAACAGACCTGTATGGGGCCGCGAAACCACAACCTTCACGATACTCCCAAAGGGCCAACCTCAATACTCAGTCAGAGAAACAGCCAAATGCCTAAAGAGACAAATAGCGGCAACTCTGCGTGCTACTGATTCCCGTGGAGTTGTACCCCTGCTGACTTCAGGGGATTGGGCTCTCTTATACCCCCAGTTGCATAGGTCTTGATAGTCAAGTATTCTATAAAGACCGATAAATGTGCCTCATGTAGGCATCATTTAGGGTTGTGTGATTTGATTTACATCCGCACCTGGCTATGTAGCCTTTATCAGATGGTGGTCAAGCCACTACGTATAATTTGGAACGTTATACACGTCCTAGAAAGCCGAAGCTATAATTATATGCAACAGAAACCTTCTAGTTGCAACTTTAATGATTCCAGAGCAGGGCTGCAAATCATCACTCCGTGCTTAATAGTTGGAGACTTTCCAACTCCTGTCCAGAACACATGTCTAGCATGATCACTGGATCTGGGAACATTTCACCAGGTAGGTGTTATTAAAGGTGAAATGAACCCGGCCACCATTAAAACTGACCTGTCTGTCATGGGGCCGCAAAACCACAACCACTACGATACTCCCATATAGGGGCCAACCTCAATGATCAGCCAGAGAACTATTAAATGTCTAAAGAGACAAATAATGAACTCTGCGGCTCACTGATCCCCGTGGAAATAAGTGGAGCTTCCAGTTGACTCCCTGCCTGTCTTCAGGGGACTGGGCTCCCTTTTTCCCCCAGTTGCACAGATCTAGATAGCTGTTACGCACTATAAAGACCATAAATGTGCCCCCGGGGGGGAAATCATTTAGGGTTATCCAAAACCACTACACGGCAAATTTGAAGTAAGGATTTGACTTTGAAGCCTTACAGGATTTAACTGATGCAGAAACTGCAGCCGGCTGACCATTCACATCACCGTAGTTTCGTTTAATTCGTTCAGGAATAACCGGCTGATTTTTCTGATAAAATCATTTTTTCAGACGAAGCCCATTTTCACTTGTCAGGGTATGTCAACAAGCAAAATTGTCACATTTGGGTTTCTGATTATTGAGAAGCCTTAACATGCTCCACGTGTCACTGTATGGTGTGATATGTGATGTTGAGGTGTGATTGGGCCGTTATAATTCCAAAATGAGGTTAAAAATGTGGTAATGGTCAATGGGTTATCCTCTCACGGGATGCGTGATAGGATTTACGTCAGTACCAAGCTGTGTAAGCCATAACCTGACGGTGGATCATGCCACTGTGGATAAAATAAAGCGTCATCGTCCCCCTAGGAAGCCGTCAGATACGCATATCCTCCAGTTACTCCTAGTTGCAACTTTAAGAGCTCGGAGCAGGCCGCAGCCCTCACTGCTTGCTGAAGAGTTGGAGACTATTCAACGCCTGGTCTAGAACGCATGAACCTTAATATAATTTAAGAACACAACCGCAATCATGCTCACTGGACCTGGACCATTCATTGTGTTCATTGTGAATGATCCGACCCACACAATTTGAACGAGGGTTTAAAACCAAAACCCTCAGGATACTCCCGAAGAGCCGACCTCAATAGCCAGTCAGAGAACAGCTAAAAGGCTAAAAAAACAAATAGCTGAACTCTGGGGCTTTACTGAGTCCCGTGGAAATATAGTGGAATTGTCCAGTTGGCTCCTGCTAGCCTATTAGGGAACTGAGCTTCCTTTTATCCCCGTTGACACGTGATGGTAGGATTTCGTCAAAACATATCAATGTGCACCCAGGGGGGATTGCTATCGCGAGATCCAAACAACTCAATTTGGTCCTATTATTGACGACGTGGATATCAATAACATGTGATTTCAACAGGACGGTGCAACATGTCACACAGCCAATGAAAACCAAATTTCCCGATCGCATAATTTCACCACAATCAGCAGTTAAGTGGCCAGCCAGATCGTGTGATTTAACACCACTGAATTGTTTTTTGTAGGGCTATATTAAGGACAGACTCTATACGGGGCCAATCGAGTCGATTTCAGCCATAAAACTTAAAATTCGTGATGTGATTAACGAAATAGAACCGCCATTTTGCCAAAAATTGATTAAAAACTTTGATGAGAGAATCGCTATCTGTGAGCGTGGTCGCGGTGGCCATTTCCCAGATATCACTTTTCAGTCATAATTGTCGAACTTTTCTCTTCGTAACACAATACAAATTTAAATCATCTTAATAAATTTTTTTTTTATTTTAGAAAACAAACTGCTTGTTGAAAAACCCTTTCTTTACTTTACTTATAGTTTTGAGGGTTTAATATTTCTCCAGGAATTTATTTTTAGTTTTCACAGAAATTTGAATATCTTAAGAATTCAAATTCTGATAAATACAATTTGCTTTGATGCATTTAAATCAAATTTGAATTTATTTCGTGTTCTATTTTCGTGAGAATATTTTACCTTTTGCTGAATATTGTTGAATATTTCTAAAAGTAAAAACAAAAAAAAAATATCTTTTATCTTTTTAAATAAAGTCTGTCGCTATTTACGTTCAAATATATTTTTACAAGACTGTAAAATCTATAAAATTTATGGGGTGGCAAACGAATTTTGTTTAAGTTTAAAAACAGAGTGCAAAGCATTGCATGTAAAGTAAAGGCTACAAGCATAACAGTATAACATGCGTAATACAAATAGTTACTAAAGCCTCTAAAAGCAGAAGCTTAAAGGAATGAAAGCATAAATTGAACTAGACGAAAAGGAAACATGAAGTGATAAAATGTTTAAAAGTTTTACTAGAAAATATTGACATTAAGCCAACATTAATTCCTGGCAACATTCGGGCTTTTAAATGTTCTTTTAAAGGTCTGCATTATATGTTTAACTTACAGCCAAGACTTAATGTAAAACATTATTGTACAGCACATTTGAATTTGAGTTTATCTACCAACTGCATCAGAGTCTTCATTTGTTGTTTGTGTGTTTCAATTCATTTTATGTAAATTGGATTACGTGTATCTATGTTACGGTTAAACCAAACAAAAGTTATAATTTGCCCATACAAAAACAACAACAACTACTACATACTGCCATATTCTCTAATACTGCTTATTCGCCCTAGACTAAAATGATTTTGGGTCAAATTTAAAAAACAAATAAAACAAAAAAGAAAATCGAAATGTATTTTGTCTTTGAAATTGTTTCAATTACTTTTATTAGTTTTTTTTATGCCGTTACGAATTGTATCTGCATACAATTTAAATTTAAATTACCGCTGCTTGTTTATATTTGTGTGTATATGTGTGTGTTATTTTTAATGGTTTTTTGTTTGTATTTTATTTGTATTTCCAGGTCATACCCAAAAATTAACCCCATTTATTAAACATTGGGAAGCAGCAAATTTCGATCGTCAATATTTACATGAAGCCCATCAAAAACATATCGAACAGAAGCGACACCGTCGAAAAAGAGACTTAAATGCTGGTGAATATGGTCCAGCGCATACCATAAGACTGAATTTTTCTGCTCATGACAGGTGAGTTGTTTTTATATTTGTTGTTGTTGAAGATATTTTTTTTATTTTTTGGAAAATTAATCTCTGACAAAAATATTATTATTGGAAAATCAAAAGCAACATTAATATTTTGTTTGGCTACATTAATAATTTGTTTAGCAACATGATTATTTTGTTTAGAAACATGAGTATTTTGTATAGCAACATTATTATTATTTAGACTTTTAATAATGTGCTATTTATTATTAAAAATTGTTTAGCAACATTAATATTTTGCATTTTAACATTAGTATTTGTTTAAGCAACATTAATAATTTGTTTGGCAACATGACTATTTTGTTCATAAACATCAGTATTTTGTATAGCAACATTATTATTTTTTTAAACTTTTAATAATGTGCTATTTATTATTAAAAATTGTTTAGCAACATTAATATTTTGTATTGTAACATTAGTATTTTGTTGAGCAACATTAATAATTTGTTTAGCAACATTATTATTTTGTTTAGCAACATTAATATTTTTTTGACTTTTAATAATTTGCTATTTATTATAAAAAAATATTTTTGGTTTTTTTCAAGACGGAACTCTGAGAGGCGTCTAATTGCCAATAAGTTCAACTTCAGCAATAATAAAATTTATTTTAAATAATGGGTGTTTTAACAAGACGTTTGTTTTTCAATTGTGGCAACACCAACAACATGATAGTTTTAACATTTAGCCTTTTTGACGTATTCGTATTAGCTGTATTGACAATTCTTGCAATGAATTCAATTTTGAACGAAAATCGCGCTAAAATTGATAAAATCTACTACGAAAATGTTGATTCTGTTAAAGTTATATTTCGAAAAATTCGTAATATTTTCGGCCAACAAAATCCTCCCTCTGAGACCGCAATTAAAAATTTTGTGGCTAAATTTGATTCGACAGCCTTGATACAAAATATGCGAACACCAGCGCCCGTTCAGCAGGGTTGTTTAAGCAGATCCAAATTTGTCAATTCCTCGACGTTATCAACAATTGGGTTATTTAAAATCACCACGTGGCGAATTTTGTGTAAGGATTTGACTTTCAAGCTTTACAGGTTCAACTAGTGCAGGAATTGAATAGTCGTAGATTTGCTCAATTCATTCAGGAACAACTAACAGGATTTCCTGAAGAAATCACTTTTTCCGGGGAAACTCATTTTCACTTGTCAGGGTGTCTTAACAAAAAAAAAATTGCCTCATTGGGCTACTGAAAATCCTAGAGCGATTATTGTGAAGCCTTTGCAGGCTGAACGTATCACTGTATGGTGCACTGGGTGGTTTGGAGGTGTTTTTTTTTTCGAAGATAAGGCTGGAAATGCGGTAACGGATCACGTTATTGCGATATGATAAAAATTTAATTTTGGCCTATTATTGACGACATGGATATCACTAACATGTGGTTTCAACAGGACGGTGCCACATGTCACACAGCCAATGAAACAATCAATTTATTGCAAAACAAATTTCCCTAACGCATAATTTCGCGAAAATCAGACACCACTGAATTATTTTTTTTTGAGCTATATTAAGCGCAGAGTCTATACGGAACCAATCGAATCGATTTCAGCCTTAAAACTCAAAATCCGTAATGTGATTAACGAAATAGGACCGCCATTTTGTCAAAAAGTGATTAAAAACTTTATTGAAATCATCGATATCGGTCAGCATGGTCGTGGTGGCCATTTCTCAGATATACATTTTCATTCATCATTCCGAACTTTTCTCTTCGTAAAACAATAAAAATTTGAATCATTTTAATCTGAATATTTTGTTTTAGAAAAAATATTCAGATTAAATATTCTAAAGGGTTTTTCTTGTTGAAAAACCCTTTAGATCATCTAATCGAAATGCCAAAAATTTTAAGGTCTTCGAAAGGCTTTTGTTGTCTTGGTTATTTTAGTTGAAACATTATTTTTTTTTGACTCCACTCTTCAAGCTGGAGTAGGGATAGTAACAACTATCGGCTGTGATAGCAAATGTTAGGTTGTTTATCGGCACAGATATCCAATAAAATTAAGCAGTTTTTTTAATTTTGAAAATTCTTTTTAAATAAAAATTCAAAAACACGGCAACAACAACAGCTGTATAACTAATGAAAGGAAAAAGGAAAATTTGGGCTACAAGAATAAATAAATAAATTTCGTATAAAACTTTAAAATTGAATATTAAAAAAGTTGTAACTGATCTGTCAAACATCGCTCTACCTGCTTTTGAATTATCTGGAGAAAGCATTTGATAGTTTCTCCCAATGGTGAAGTCACAAGAGCGTAAAGAAACTACAGCTAAAATAATTGAGATGGACTAAAGCACAGAATCATAGCTCAAACTCCACTATTTTTATGAGGGCCGTGATAACGATAAAGAGACAATTTTAAGGAAGATTTTTATGAAGTTTCAGAAATTCTTTGCTACAGGTTTGTGTACCTTAGATGATGATGTATGATGTTTAGGCTTAAGAGAGGCTTTCCTTTTTTTTCCAAGTCTCTAATGATAATCATGTCAACATAAACTTGTTACGAATAAATTAATTTTAAAATAAACAATTCAAAAGCTAAGATAACGTGAATATGTGCAGCAAGTTCCACAGAGCTTTCGTTAAATAAACAGAACTTTAAACACTTTGTTGCCCATTCATTTGGTACAACAAGAGGTGCCTACAATAAGGTACATACGTGAGCACCTAGCTGTGTAAGCCATAATCAGATGGGGGATCATACCACTGTGGATTAAGTGTAGCGTCATCCTCGCCCCAGAAGGCCTTCAGATACATATATCCTCCGGTCACTCCTAGTTGTAACTTCAAAAGCCCGAAGTAGGTCGCAGCCTTCACTCCTTGCTGAACAGTTGGAGACTATCCAACTCCTGAGTCAGAACGCATGAAGCTTAATATAATTTAAGAACACGACCTAGACCATTCATTGTATTCATTGTGAATGATCCGACCCACAAACTCAAACCAGGGCCTCGAAACACACAGCCACCACAATACTCCCGAAGGGCCAACCTCAATAATCAGTCAAAGAACAGCTAAAAGACTAAAAAAACAAATAGCTGAACTCTGGGGCTTTACTGATTCCCGTGGAAATATAGTGGATTATCCAGTTGGCTTCTGCTGGCCTATTAGGGGACGGGGCTCCTTTTTACCCCCAAAGACACAAGTAATGATGGTCGATTTCCGTCAAAAGATTTAAATGTGGGGGAGGTTAATTAAGGTACAATGTATCACAGCCAGAACTTTGTACGAGTGAAGGGAAATTATGTAGATATTACAATATTTCATCTAGCATCCTTTAAATACTGGCTGATTTTCAAAATTAAATTAAAAAGAATTGGGAATTTTAAAGATAAAAAGAAATTTTAGTTAAGTTGTTTGGATTTGTTCCGCCAGTAAATGAAATACTGTTGTAATTCCTTTCCGTCTATGCTGGCTGCTTGTTCGATATAAACGATGAGCGCTTTATATGTGATGAAATTATTGAAAGAATTGGCTAAACCCAAACACTGACTCACCAGTACAGTTTAGAACCAGCAGCCAGCAAACAATTTCGCTTGTTATTTTGCAGCCAAAAAAGATTGATTGAATTCTTACATTTAGCAAATTATCAACAATTTAATTTTAAAAAGGTTTAAAGGTTTCACAAAACATTTTCAAACGATTAAGCGTGATCTTTTTAATCAAACTAATCTTTGGAGGCACGCATATTTTCAAGTGTACAATTGCATGTGGAAGCTTTTCAATAAACAGTTACTTCACTAGTCAGTTGCTACACAAATGCTGCCACCGCTAAGCCAATGTAGTTTTAGTTTTTTGCTATTACTTTTAACACAGTTAATTTAACTGTATTTTGCGTTTAACGCGAATGATGTTTCAGTTTCTTTGGTTGCATGTTGGTTTAAATTGGTTTGATCTAAATAAATTTTATACAGCACAGAGAATTGAACAACATCCGGTACTCAATTGCATACACATCCTCTCACACTCTCACATGACTACTGTTGGTTGTAAACAGAAAAAAAATAAAGCCGTATGAAGTATTTATACACGATTTGCAGCAGCAGCAGGAAACAAAACAAATGCAACAACTTTCATAGCAATAATCACAAAACAAGAGGAGTATAAGAAAAACTAGGGAATTGAAAAAATGTGCGACAAAAAAAGGAGTAAAAAGAAAAAATAATAAATAAAAATACATATTCTTTCTCCTCCACCTTCTCCTCCTTCTCTCTTTAATTCCCAGTTATTCCCAGTGCATTAAAGAGGCTTGGCAGAGTCTACAGAACTGGCATAAAACGATAACAAACCTAAAGCTGTCTACCGGAAATCAATACAAATCCGCAATATTTCCGTTATTGTTTGTATTCTGCATTACTGACGTTATTTTGCCACATACACATACATAAACATGATGTGAAAATATATATGTGAAAATATACAATAACAACTGCATGCAGCAATGCTTTATTTTCTGTAGGGACTTTTAGTTGCTTTGTGTGAGGAAAAATGTTTAAATTTGTTGATAATGATAGAAATTATTTAAAGCCGATTATTATGATCCTTATTTTGGATTTTTTTAACAAGAAGTTTGTTTTTCAATTGTGGCAAAATGATAGATTTGACATTTAGTTTTTTGACTTATTCGCACGAAAATCCACTATGAAAATGGTGGTTCTGTTAAGGTTACATTTCGTAACATTCGTAATATTTTCGGGCAACATAATCAGCCTCCTGAGTCGACGGACGAAAATATGCGAACAGCAACGAATATTCGACCGGGTCGTTCAACTGAAAACATCGCTGCCATAAGCCGCAGTGTTGGGGCAGATCCAAATTTGTCAATGCCTCGACGTTTGGGGTTAACCAAAACCTTCACATGGCGAATTTTTCTTCAGGATTTGACTTCGAAGCAACAAAATTAAACTTGTGCAGGAATTGAATCCAACCGACCATTCACAGCGCCGTGCATTCGCTGAATTCATTCGTGAACAACCGGTTGGTTTTTCTGAAAAAATTATTTTTGTTCAGATGAAACCCATTTCTACTCACCAACAACAAGCAAAATTGTCGCATTAGGGCTTCTGAAAATCCTAGAGCGATTTTTGAGAAGTCCTTGCATGCACAACGTGCCACTATGGTGCGCTATGTGGTCTGGAGGCGTGAATGGGCCGTTTTTTTTCGAGGATAAAGCTGGAAATGCGGAACGGTCAATGGATCACACTACTGCGAGATTGCGTGATATGATTTACATCTGCGCCTGGCTATGGAGCCTTAATCAGATGGTGGTCAAACCACTTTGCATAAATAGGAACGTCATGCTCGTCCTAGGAAGCCGAAGACTAATTCTAGCAACTTTAATGATTCCAGAGCAGGGCTGCAAATAATCACTCCTTGCTGAAGAGTTGGAGACTATCCAACTCCTGTCCAGAACACATGTCTAGCATGCTCACTGGACTGGATCATTCACCTAGCGTGTCATTAACGGTGAAATCATCCTGGCCACTATATAAAAACTGACCTGTCTGTTTTGGGGCCGCGAAACCACAACCACCACGATACTCCCATATAGAGGCCAACCTCAATAATCAGCCAGAGAACAGTTAAATGTCTAAAGAGACAAATAATGGAACTCTGGGGCTTACTGATTCCCGTGGAAATAACGTGGAGTTCCCAGTTGACCCCTGCTGCCTTCAAGGGACTAGACTCCCTTTTTCCCCCAGTTGCACAGGTCTAGATAGTCAAGTATTCTATAAAGACCGATAAATGTGCCACCGAGGGCTACTACTGCGAGATGTTAGTAACTCAATTCTGGCGTATCATTGACCACGTGTGTGTTACTGACATGCTGTTTCAATAGGACGGTGCCATATATCACACAGCCAATGAAATGATCAATTTATTGCAAACCAAATTTCCCAATCGCATATATTCACGACTGTCAGCAGTTAAGTGGCCGGCCAGAGCGTAAGATTTAACACAACTCGATTATTTTTTGTGGGGCTATGTTAAGGACACAATCTATACGGAGTTAGTCGAATCGATTTCAGTCTTAAAACTTAAAATTCGTGATGTGATTAACGAAATAGGACCGCCAATTTGCCAAAAAGTGATTAAAAACTTTGATGAAAGAATCAATATCTGTCAGCGTGGCCGTGGTGGACATTTGCCAGATGGCTTTTCACGCTTTGGTTTATCGATGAGGATGCCAGTTTCTTTCATTTTTTTTTGACAAGATAACAAACATGCAGAGCTGACGGTGCTGCTCTTCTTCCAAAATCCGTACGCAATTTTCGCACACACACTCTGCAGCATTACCATAATTTTCAATGAAATGTCGCAATATTTCCCAGCGTTGTTCATGCCTATACACAACCATATTCGTTCAGCGGAAGTGAGCTAAGTGTTACCATTCACGAAATAAGCACTAGTTGAAAAAAAAACGTGAGATGGCAGACCCTTTACTTCCTTCATAATTGCGGAACTTTTCTCTTGTTAATACAATAATAATTTGGATCATCTTAATCAACATTTTTTGTTTTATTTTGTTTTAAAAAACAAACTTCTTATTGAAAAACTTCATTAAGACTCCATACATAAAACCAAAAACATATTCTCATGGCCCTGGATTTCTAGTTAAAATATTGGAAAAGCTGTTTAAGGAAAGTAAAATAAGACAAGATGTTTCCATTTTCTATAAAAAAAATGATGCTGATTTTGTCATCAGTGAGTCATTTAAACAAATTGCATCACGATTTTGAGTGAAATATGTGATATAAAACCTCATTCTTTTTCGAAATTAAAATGCTTTGGCTCACGAAGCGTTAGCTGATATAGCTGCAAAGGGGTTGCGTTATCTAAAGATACAAAATTGTTTTGTGGCCACCATAAATCTATTGTAAATATTTTACGGGACATTAGTTTTTCAAATTGATTTCTTCACACCAAACGTTTGCCATCGTGTAAAAGTATCCTGTAAATTAAAAAAATATTTCCCAATCCATCAAAACCACCATCGTGTGTATATAGCACGCATACAGCTATACTATAGTGTGTGTGTGTGTGTGTGCACAAACGTAAATAAATTATGAGTTATAAAGGAAAATAGCAATTGTACAAATAAAAAAATTTAAATAAATTTTACCAAACGTTAAAAAAACTGTAGAAAATCATTTACTGCTGCCCATGGTGGTTGAGGTCTACCAATACGTTGGGGGTGTAACATACGAGTTCCATCACAATTTAGAAAATTTTAGACCTATTTTTTTTATAAATTATTTTCCTTTCTTTCTTGAATTGTTAATATCGTGTATGTGTACGTGTTATTGCTGACCAAAAGTTGAACAACCTTTTAAGGGAGTTGGCAACAACAGCTGCAAGACTTGTTATATTGTATTTTTTTTTTTGTTTTTGCATTTATTGTTTTATTAACATTTTTATTTCTTGCTTTAAAATACTAGAATAGAAGCAAAAAAGAAATAAAAACTTTGTTTCTAAAAGGCAATTATTCAATAATTATGAAACTGTATTTGAGAGTAAATTGCCTCTGGAAGTTTCTTACATTTTTGTATATATATATATATATATATATATATATTCGATATAAAGTACAGTTTAAAGATTTACATTATTAGGGATTTTTATTGTTTAAAAACTATTGAAATTTTAAAAATGATAGTAGAACTAAGAATCCCAAGTTTTTAGGCAAAAAAAAGGAGAAAAAATTTCAATTTCGAAGCAGTCATACCCTTCTTTCAAATCTTTCAAATTTCGAATAGTAATATTTAAAAAGTTTGAATTTAAAATTAAAAAATAAAAAATTTTGGCGCACTTTGTAATTTTTTTCGTTAGCATAATTGACCGCATGCGTCATCAATCGGAATAATTTTAAGTAAAATTTTGGCAAACCGTAGAAAATGTTTGCCTAGACAGTTCTGCGAAAAATATTTCTGTTATCCGTTGTTGTGTGACGGAAGAGTGTGATTTGTTTTACATCCGCCCCTGGCTATGTAGCCTTAATCAGATGGTGGACAAACCACTATAGTATAATTTGGAACGTCATACATGCGTCCTAGATAGCCGAAGACATAATTCTAAGCAACAGAACCACCTAGTTGCAACTTTAATGATTCCAGGACAGGTCTGCAAACCATCACACCTTGCTAAAGAGTTGGAGACTTTCTAACTCCTGTCCAGAACACATGTCAAGCATGCTCACTGGACTGGATCATTCACTTTGCGTGTCATTATCAGTGAGATGATCCTGGCCACCATAATAACCATTATACTGTTATGGGGCTGCAAAACCACAACCACCACGATACTCCCATATAGGGGCCAACCTCAATGATCAGCCAGAGAACTATTATAAGTCTAAAGAGACAAATAATGAACTCCGCGGGCCACTGATCCCCGTGGAAATAAAGTGGAGTTTCCAGTTGTCTCCCTGTCTGACTTCAGGGGACTGGGCTCCCTTTTTCCCCCCGTTGCACAGATCTAGATAGCTGTTACGTACTAAAAAGACCATAAATGTGCCCCCGGGGGGTAGGTGTGACGGAAGAGTCATCAACTTCGTTTCGTCGTCGACCAACTATTGAACGTTTCACAAACGTCACCACATTTGGTGCGATCATTGTGCAAAAGCCGCCATTGAGTCATACTTCTTCGAAAATCAGGTCGATTATGTATCGGGTTTTTTCAACAAGAAGTTTGTTTTTTTATTGTGGCAACACCAACGACATAATAGTTTTGACATTAATTTTTGACGTATTTGTAGTAGATGCGTTGACAATTGCTACAATGAATTCAATTTCGTACGAAAATCGCATTAAAATTATTAAAATTCACTATGAAAATTGTGGTTCTGTTAAAGTTACATATCCTAAAATTCGTGATACAACAACAAACAACATAATCATCCGTCTAAGACCGCTCTTAATATCTGGCAAATATCCTCCACGGCCATGCGTTCCTGTTTCGTTAATCACATCACGCATTTCGCGGTTTAAGGCTGAAATCGATTTGCTTGGCTCCATATAGACCGCGTTCTTAACATAGCCTCACAAAAAATAATCCAGTGGAGTTAAATCACAGGATCTGGTTGGCCACTTTTTTTTTTTTAAAGAGAAGTAGCAGTTCAAACAACAATTCCTATTTAGTAAAGTACCGTGCTACATTTTTTAGGAAAGGGATGGAGAATAGATGAAACAGGTGGTGAAAGTAGAAGGATAGTCGGAAATTAACTGCCGTATATAAGACAGCACAGCGATCAGTGACTATGCCTTCATCACTGAGCAACCCCACCGACAGTCAATTTTTATTTTTGTAGTGAAGAAAACCAAGGTCTTTGTTGGGAATCGAACCCACAACCCCCATATTTACAAGCTTGTCGATCGGGATATTTGGTTTGAAATAAATTGATCCTTTCATTGGCTGTGTGACATGTGGCATCGTCGCATTCTAACCACATATTAGTGATATCCACGTCATCAATAATAAGCCAAAATTGAGTTGTTAACATTTCGCGATAGCGTGATCTATCGACCTTTATCATATTTCCAGCCTCATCTTGAAAAAAAAGATCTAATTACGCTTCCTGGCCATATAGCGCACCATACAGTGACTTCTGAGTAATCGCTCTAGGATATTCAGTAGCCTAAATGCGGCTATTTTGCTTGTTGACATACCCTGACAAGTGAAAATGGGCTTCGTCTGAACAAATGATTTTTGCGAAAAACCAGCCCGTTGTTCCTGAATGAATTGAGCGAATAGAGCGATGCGAATGATCGATCGGCTTCAATTCCTGTACCAGTTGAAACTTTTAAGGCTTCAAAATCAAATCCTTATGCAAAATTTGCCATGTGGTTGTTTTGGATAAACCCAACTGTTGAGAACGTCAAGCAATTGAAAAATTTGTATCTGCTTTAAAACTGTCGCTCACGGCTTCGTTGTTTTCAATAGAATTACCCATTCGAACATGCGTTGGTATTGGCACATTGTGTATCGAGCCTCTCGACTCAACCCAGTACTTGTTGAAAAACCCGATATTAATTTATAATTCTTATTCCGTAACCTCTAAATAACGAAAACATAAATTAAATTTAATTACAAATTTAGTAATTTGAATTCTATTATTTACGGTATTGAAATTGTGCAACCAGAAATTGATAAAGAAAAAAGGGAAAAAGTAAATAAAAATGTAACTCATCCTGTTTACTTTAAATTAACCGGAAGGACTATATAAAATAGAACAAAATATTTTTTTTTTTATTTAAAACATTATCCCATTTCCTTTTCCTATTATCGAGTTATTTAATTGTTAGAAATTAAAAAAGGGAAAAAAATCTGGCACTGGCAGAAAGTGTTGCTTTCGCTTGTAACACACAAAAATAGTACAATAGTCCTTTTTAAAATGTTAATATTTCAACATAAAGAAAAAAACATATAAATTGACAACAGGCTTAAAGTAATTTGTATAAAGATTTTCGTATTATTTTGTTGTTAAGAGCTCTTTCATTTAAGTTAAAAACTTAAAAAAAAAACATATAACAAATGACATGTGACTTGAAACAAACACAAATTCATGTAGATCAAGTTGTATATTGTGTGTAATTGACATGAAATATTTTACGTGCAATTTACTATTTTGTAGCTAAGACGAGTTCTTAAATATTATTTTGTAGAACCCAGCAAAAGGTGACTTATTCAATTTTCTTCATCTATATTTCACTTAATGCACAATAGTGTTATATTCATAAAATATTATCAGAGATATTATTAAGATGTTATGATAGGACAAATAAATGAAATAATATTTTGTTAACTTCTGATAATAATATTTTAATTTTGATAATCATCGAAGTGTAAAGTTTTGCTTATATTTTTATGTTTTCCATTGAAATACTTTTGTATTTATGGAGCTGCGTTTTAAATGATAATAAAGTTATTAAGAAGAAATGACAATTTTCTTTTGGAAAAAATTTAAAAATAATTTCCGATTTTTTTAGTTAAAAATGTTATTCGTCTTAAAAACTCATTTTTAAATTAAATTCTAAAATATATTAAAACACATTAGAAAATATACTGAAATATACTAAAATATATATATCGCTTATGTATCGGGGTTTTCAACAAGAAGTTTGTTTTAAAATTGTGGCAACACTAACAACATGATGGTTTTGACTTTTAGTTTTTTGACGTCTTCGTAGTAGATGAATTGGCAATTGCTATAATCAATTCAATCGCTATGAAAATGGTGGTTCCGTTAAAGTGACATTTCGTAAAATTCGTGATATTTTCGGACATTTGAGACCGCTATTAAGAACCTCGTCGTTAACTTTAACTCGTCAGGCTGGATAAAATATGCGAACACCAATGCGTGTTCGACTGGGTCGTTCAACTGAAAAAATCGCTGTCGTGAGCCACAGTGTTGAAGCATTTCGAAATTTATCAATTCCTCAACATTTCCAATAATTGGGATTATCCAAAACCACCACATGGCGAATTTACCGTAAAGATTTTACTTTGAAGCCTTATAAGGTTCAACCGGCGCAGAATTTGAAGCATTCATTCAACAACAACCGGCTGGTTTTTCTGAAAAAATGATTTTTTTTCAGACGAAGCCCATTGTCACTTGTCAGGGTATGTCAACAAATACAAGTCTTTGCATGCTCAACGTGTAACTGCATGGTACGCTATGTAGTCTGGGGACGTGATTGTGCCATAGATGAGACTTGAAATGCGTTAACGGCGGATCGCATAATTTCACGACAATCAGCAGTTAAGTGGCCAGTCAGATCCTGTGAGTTAACGTCACTGGATTATTTTTTGTAATGCTATGTTAAAGACAGAGTCTATAGGGAGCCCCTCGAATCGATTTGAGCCTTAAAAAAAATTCGCAAGGTGATTAACGAAATAGGACCGCCAATTTGTCAAAAAAGTGTTTAAGAACTTTGATGAAAGAATCAAAATCTGTCAGCCTGGTCGTGGTGGTCATTATTCATCCATAATTGCCTTTCTCTTCGTAAAACATAAAACTTTGAATCATCTGAAACTAAATTTTTTGTTTTATTTTGTTTAAGAAAACAAACTTCTTGTTGAAAAAACATTTGCAAAATTTTACATAAGATTTGTGACAATAATAACAAATATGCTATTTTAAGGCGTTAACATCAGTCATTATAGTTCAGTATTTGTTAGACGTCAAAGTGTAAACACACTATAATAACGTCGAATTTTATCCCTAAAAGAGATGCTTTAGGAGGGCGTGTAACAACCTTCTTTAATTTGAAGAAGCTTATCGATTGTTGGTAGACTTTTTGAACGATAGGTGGGGTGATTCAAAAAGAAGAAGTAGCACTTCAGGCAACAATGCCTATTTAGTCAAGTACCGTGCTACATTCTTTTAGGGAAGAGATAGAGAAGAGATGAAACAGGTGGTGAAAGTAGAAGGATAGTCGGAAATTAACTGCCGTATAAAGACAGCAACAGCGACCAGTGACTATGCCTTCATCGCTGAGCAGCTTCACCGACAATCAATTTTTATTTTTGTAGTGAAAAAAACCAAGGTCTTCGTTGGGAATTAAACCCACAACCCCAATACTGACAAGCTAGTACACTACCTACTAGCCCACAGGGGCACCGAGGCCTGGTCAGTTGTAAAAGTTTGAAGATGATGAATTGAAACCATAACTCGGCGAAGATGGAGAACCACACAATAAGCCATTTCTCTATCGGAAATAATGCTTGAATGCTACAAAGAGATGCCATTTTTGCAGCGTATTGTTACTGATGATACTCCCCCCGTGGGCACATGATAGTCTTTTTGGAACCTACTAATCCATTTAGACTGGTGTCTTGCGGGGTAAAAGGAAGCCCATGCCCCTCAAAGGCTAGTAGGAGTCACCTGGAAAATCCACATATTTCCACGGGAATCAGTTGCCCCAGAGTTCACTATTTGTCTCTTGAGAGAATTAGCTGTTCTCTGACTGGTTATTGAGGTTGGCCCCTATATGGGAGTAACGTGGTGGTTGTGGTTTCGTGGCCCCATAACAGTATAATGGTTATTATGGTGGCCAGGATCATCTCACTGATAATGACACGCAAAGTGAATGATCCAGTCCAGTGAGCATGCTAGACATGTGTTCTGGACAGGAGTAGGAAAGTCTCCAACTCTTTAGCAAGGTGTGATGGTTTGCAGCCCTGCCCTGGAATTATTAAAGTTGCAACTAGGTGGTTCTGTGCTTAGAATTATGTCTTCGGCTTCCTAGGACGCTTGTATGACGTTAGAAATTATACAATTGTGGTTTGTCCACCATCTGATTAAGGCTATACAGCCAGGTGCGGATGTAAAACGAATCACACTCTGTTACTGGTGATACCCCCCGGGGGCGCATTTATATGGTCTTTATAGAACTTTGACTATCTAGACACAGTGCAACTGGAGAAAAAGGGAGCCCAGTCCCCTGAAGTCAGCAGGGGTACAACTGGAAACTCCACTTTATTTCCACGGGAATCAGTGACCCGCAGAGTTCCGTTATTTGTCTCTTTAGACATTTAATAGTTCTCTGGCTGATTATTGAGATAGGTCCCTATAGGGAGTATCGTGGTGGTTGTGGTTTCGCGGCCCTAGAACAGTATAATGGTTATTATGGTTTTCAGGATCATTTCGTTAATGACGTGCTAGGTGAATGAACCAGTCCAGTGGGCAGGCTTGACATATGTTGTGGACAGGAGTTGGAAAGTCTCCAACTCTTAAGCACGGCTTAAGAGGACGATCATGACGTTTCTATTTATGCATAGTAGTTCTACCACCATCTGATTAAGGCTCCATAGCCAGGCACAGATGTAAATCTTATCACGTAGCTATTAATGGTGATAAAATTTGGATACATTACAACAACCTCGAGCGCAAAAAGTCATATGTAAAGCCAGGCCAAACAGCGAAATGAACGCCGAAACTAAATATCCATAACGCGAAGGTAATGCACCGTGTTTGGTGGAATCAGAAGGGTGTTTTATATAATGAGCTGTTGAAATGGAATTCGGCAATCACAGAGAACCTGTTTCTGTACTGGTTTGTTTGAAGAGAGGCAATCGATGAAAAACGACAAGACACGAGACTATAACCTTCCATCATGACAATGCTGGGCCACATGCAGCAAGACCAGTTAAAAATTATTTGGAAAACAGTGGTAATGAAATTTTAGGTCACCTGCTTTATAGCCCATTCTTTGCCCCTTCTGACTACCATTTATTTCTATGGCTGGTTTGTAGTCGAGTGCAAGCGCTTTCGATGCGAATGCATCATTCTCAAGCCGCGTTGTAGTTTGTACTCTAATTCGTTCTTAAAAGTTGTTGTAGCTGTCTTTGTTTCCACGAATCTTTAGCAGAGCTAAGTAGCCATACACAAAAGAAAACTCTGTGAGTGCAGAGAGACTTGAACAACTCGATGTTTAGCAGCAATTATGAACCCTATAGCTGTTAAACTTTCTAAGATATAAAATGATGGCTTCCGCCATAATATTATGTCGTTTTGGACAGGCATACTAAATAATTGACCTTGGGTGTGTACCCAGGAAAAGGACAGGAATTGTTGTGTAACAAGACAAGACAAGATGTGTGAACTGTTGTTCTCAGTGTTTCGTTTTAAAACAACTTTATACTGGTGGCGTCTCACAACAACATTTTATTTTTTCTTTACACCCAGAGCTCTATTGGGATTTGAACTCTAGTTTATAATTATATTTTTAACAAAGATTCAGAAAGTTCTAGCAGAGCAACTAACACTTAGCAGTCGTGTATGTTTGTTTCTTGTTGTTTTATTCTTTTCATACTTTTCTACGTTACTGGTAGAAATAAGTAATAGTTATTAAGCTCTATTTATCATACGTATAAGCA
This sequence comes from Trichopoda pennipes, assembly GCA_030448955.1. Classification (NCBI taxonomy): domain Eukaryota; kingdom Metazoa; phylum Arthropoda; class Insecta; order Diptera; family Tachinidae; genus Trichopoda; species Trichopoda pennipes. The sequence goes on from JASKUP010000304.1 coordinate 59,222, forward strand.
GCTTTGTTGTTGGCCTCATGTAGAAAGTTTCTATTTCGAATTTTTCGAAATCGAGTTTTTTTATAATTCCAATACATTTCTTACAAAAAAAAGCACCTCGTTACAAAAATGTAATGCCAGAGAAATAAAAATAAGGATTTTACAAGCATTTATATTTTTAATATAACATTTTGGAAAAATTTAATTTCGTTATGTTTTTGACTTCCCCTGTAAAGTTGCAACCATCACTAATTAAGGGTCTTTCAACATGAGACCAATGACCTGTAACAGATTGACAATATTTGTATCGTAAGAATATATTGCCAACAAATTAAAAATTAAAAGCAAGCAAGACATCTTTCAGCATTTAGAAAACCTCAATAAGACTCCACGCAAAACTGCCGGCAGACGACCGCTATTTTTACAACATTTTAAAGCACATTTTGCACGAAGGCTTCGGTAATCTCGTCAATACAGCGTCGATTTCATCTTACAGAGCGGCAATTATTTATGAGTTGAGAAAATAATCCAGTGGCGTTAAATCACAAGAACTAGGCGGCCAAGTGACATTGTCAATTCGAGAAATTACGCGAAATCATGCAAAAATTAAATTGCTTGGATGGCGCCATCTGTCTAAAATCAAAGACCACTGATGTCAACATTAACCAATTGTAGCCACAAAAAAGTTGTTAGTTGTCATGATTTGTTAGCGCAGTGAATTCACAGCGACGGTGTTTCCTTGCTCATTTTCGAAAAATTAGAGCCCAATAATGTCGCCTGGCAACAAATCTCACCATACAGTCACTTTTTTTTGGATATAATGATTATCTGAGGACTGTTTGTAGATTTTGTGAGCTTCATATCCAACAATTTTCTTTCTTTTAATAAGATGTTTTTGTTGAAAAATGTGTTCTTTGCGTTTAGTTTTTCAAACAACCAATTCACAAACGTGCGACGCAAGCAATGGTCGAATGGTTTATAAATGTAAAAATGAAGTTCTTTATGTCCAGCAGTTTTAGAAGGATCCGATTACGAGAAAAAGCTGTTCGAATTTTTTCAAAGTCATACAGTGAAATTTTCACCATTTTGATAATAAATTTTCACAATTAAAATTTTTTGTTTAGAGTGTAATTTTCAGAACTGTAAATTTCCGAACTGTTTACCAAATAAGTGCCAAAGGATGACAGCTCAATTGATGAAATTTAATCATTTGACAGGCAATTTACTTACTATCCTCAAATTTGCCCAATCCTGATGTTTCATTTTGTTGTTCATGTATTATTTTGTGTAAGCAAACACATTTAGGACTTTGAATTTTATCGAAAGCGCTCGCCATTCGCGAACAAATAGCCAGGAAAGACGATGTATAGAGGAGAAATTGATAACATTGGCGGAACAAACCCAAACAATTTAATACCAGAGATGGCCGAGTCGGGTTAAGGTAATTTTTGAATAGAATGACCAAGAGGATCCTGCAAATGCACAGGATGATTGCGAACATACGAGAGTACAAGAAAGATGTATTCATATGGAAAGCACTCGCCACTCGCGAACAAATAGCTAGGAATGACGATTATGAGGAGGAATTGACAACACTGGCGGAACAAACCCGAACAATTTAATACCAGAGATGGCCAGTCGGGTTAAGGTAATGTTGAATAGAATGACCAAGAGGATCCTGCAAATGCACAGGATGATTGCGAACATACGAGAGTACAAGAAAGATGTATTCATATGGAAAGCACTCGCCACTCGCGAACAAATAGCTAGGAAAGACGATATATAGAGGAGGAATTGACAGCACTGGCGGAACAAACCCAAACAATTTAATACCAGAGATGGCCAGTCGGGCTAAGGTAATGTTGAATAGAATGACCAAGAGGATCATGCAAATGCACAGGATGATTGCGAACATACGAGAGTACAAGAAAAATGTATTCATATAGAAAGTACTCGCCACTCGCGAACAAATAGTCAGGAAAGACGGTATCTAGAGGAGGAATTAACAGTTTTGCAACTTCTTATATGATCGACATCAACGATACGATCGATCCCTTGCTTCAATAATGTTGATGAGTTTACAACTTTGCCAGTTGCTTGCTACCTGAGAGCTCTGCAGTGATACGGCTTGTGTATCTGATTTTGTCTTAAACTAAATATTACAATACCTCTCCGTCCATACGAAAAATTATGAGTGAAGAAAATTGCTTTAAAATGTTGCTGGGTTGTTTATTTTAAATATTTAAAATAAGTAAATTAAAAAAGAAAAACAAAAATATGTAGAGTGTAGAAGAACATACTAAATGATGCTTAAGGCCTCTTTTCTGCTACATATGTATGAGTGAGTGTATGTACGAGTATGGCCATTGCACATGTATAAAAAATATTTTAAATTCAGTATTGCTCTCGTAGAGTATGTGCATGAAAGTATGAAAGTAAATGTCTATTTGACATGTGAGTCATGTTGTGTTTGTTTGTGTAGGTCCCTCTTTTCCTGTTTACGTGCATTAAAGTATGAATATTTTCGTATGTGTTTTTAAAAACAAATACATACAAATACACATTAACACGTATAACAAAATGTATGAAAAACATTTTGTTAAATGATTATGTCGTTTTAGATGTCATTCCTGCTGTTCATGTTGCTGATGTGCATAATAATGGTTGTATGTTGATATTTTTCTGAGTGTATATTTATTGGCTGGCTTGGCTGTTGGTATGCGTGTGTGTTCTAAGTTCTCTTCAAACATCTGCATTACATGTTTATATTTGTATCAAGAAATTGTTTCCAAAATTGTGTAAAACATGATGCAGGAATGTTAAAGTTGTAGTTCATCTCACCATTCGATATGTTTAAATTTTTTTTATGTATGCCTATGTGTGTGTGTGTGTGTATCATCTTGTGTGCCTTAGCTGTTTTTTTTTTTGTTATTAGACTACTGCAGCATTTGTTTAAATAAAGTCAGCAGACAAAATAATACATAAACTTTGAATTTAGTTGCACTGCAGATCTCTATCGTTTTCATTTATTTGTTTCTCTTGTTTTTATTTCTTTTTTTATTTATTTATTTATTTATTAAGTTTGTTTCTCTCGATTAGTTTTTTGTTTAAGAAAGTGTTAACAATATTTTTTCTTGTTATTGCCCATCTCTTTTTGTTGTTGTTCTGTTTATATTTACTAAGCTTTTACTTATTCTTCAATGCATTTTTACTACAAAATTTTAAGGCTGAATTTAGTTGTTTTTGCTTTTACTTCTGTTGTGTCATTAACACATTTTTGTTGCTTAAAGTTATGGCAGGATGTAAAATAAAATACTTACAGATAAAAGTATTTAGATGCACAATCTATTGACATGCAACTTTAAGGCAAATTCTATACACTTAAAGAAATTGTGGCTTATAGAAAATCGGCCTGACGTGAAAACGTTACACAAATTATTCTATAAAATGAGATGATTTCGAAAATTTAGACTGCTTAACATCGTCAAATCTCAAATAAAGAAGAAGAAGAAGTTTCCAACAAGTAGTCTGTTTTTGTATTGTGGCAACACCAAAACATGATGGTTTTAATGTTTAGTTTTTTTGTTGCATTCGTAGTAGATGCTTTGACAATTGTTAAAATGAATTCAATTTCGCACAAAAATCGCATTAAAATAATTAAAATCCATTAATAAAAATGCTAGTTTTTCCTTAAATTCGGACAACATAATCGTCCTTCTGAGACTGCTATTGAGAATTTGATCGTTAAATTTAAATAGATAGGCTCACAATCGAGCGCACACTAACGCTTGTTCGACCAGGTTGTTAAACTGAAAATATCGCAGCGTTGAAGTAGATCCAAATTTGTCTATTCCTCGACATTCTCGATAATCGGGGTTATCCAAAACCACTGCATGCTTATTTGTGTAAGGATTTGATTTTGAAAGTTGAACTAATGCAGGAATTGAATCTGATTGACCATTCGCATCACTGTAGATTCGCTGAATGCTGAATGGGAACAACCAGCTGATTTTTCTGACAAAAGTAATTTTTTAAGACGAAGCCCATTTTCACTTGTCAGGTTGTGTCAACAAGCAAAATTGCTGCATTTGGTCTTCTTCTGAAAATCCTAGAACGATTATTAAGAAGCCTTTGCTCAACGTCTCACTTTATGGTGCGCTATGTAGTCCAGAGGCTTGATTGGGCCGTTTTTATCAAAGATGGGGTTGGGAATACGGCAACCGTCAATGGATCATGAAAATTTTTATAACAAAGAAATTAAGTATTTCGCTAACTTGGTTATGATAAATAACACGTGTAAGGGTAGTAAGCCAATTTGCATAAAAATATTAAATCAATTTTAATTTATTTGCGACTTTTTAAATTACGGCCTCAAATTGCTTTAAATTGGTCTAATCAATTAATATCTAATGCTTGAATAGTTTTTTTTTTAATTTTTTCTCAGTGTACAATTTGTATCCTTTCAGTGCTGCTGCTGCTGCTAAATAATATCATATTCATGTTTGTATAAAAGAATTACAAGTAAAATGTTTTAAATCCTTCAATCCATTTTCCTATTCTCCAACAACAGCGATATCATCTATCAAAATGTGAAGTGTGTTTTAGTTTTTTAGAAAGACAATAAGCACAAGAACAAGCATGAGTATAAAAACAACAACAATATAATCAACACCATCATCAAAACAAAGTAAATGAAAATGACTTTAACACAAAAAATATGCAACAATTTTTCTTCCTCTTTCACTTTTTGTGCTGAAGGCGTGGTGACACTTAAACTACGAAATATTTTATTAAAAACGAGAAAAATCTAAACAAACAAAAACATCATCAACAGAAACAATACAAACAACAACAGCAACAAGAACATTAATTTTAAGATTTTATAAAAAACAAAAAATAAAACATTAAGAACAGCCGTCGGTTAAAAAACCAAAACCGGGGAGAGAAAGAGTGTGATAACAGTTATTGGAGAAGGAGGTAAAATATGTAAAGTAAAGAGCAAAAAAAAACAAAAAAAAAACGTTGAAGAGTAAAAATTCACCAAATAAAATTGTATAAAACATCCAGCACAGAGTCATCAGCTTCTAAAGGCAGGCAAAAGAAAAGAAAATCATGCTTGTTCTTATAAAGGCTTCATTCAGTTCAGATCTTATCATCGATAATGTTTTAGAATTTGTCATCATTTTTATGTTAAAGCGACTAGATTAATAAAAAACAAAATCTTCATCAACATCAACGACAGCAAAAGGTGTTATAAAAAAATTGTGTCATTAGTTAAATGAAAGTTATAAAATGATTTTATTTATTTATGAAAAATCTAAACTTCATCTTTAGATTTCAATATTCACAACTTAATGAATTTCAAGTGTGAAAAAATGTAAATAAAAAGATGGCAAGATTTTCTTAAAACAGATAAATTGCTCAAGAAATGCTTTTCATTTTAAAGAAAATTAATTGCAAATCAGAAAATTCTTGCTAAAAACCAACATCAGGCCGAATGGGATTCCAGCACTGGTCTAGCAACAGTGCTCTTCGACGCTAACGCGACTTTTAATAGCCCTTTTCAGCATGTTGTATAATGCCGACGAATTTCCAAAGTATTGGAAGGTTGTTAATGCAACGCTAATCACTAAAAAAGGGTAAAGGTTAACAACCCTGAAAATGACCGCCCAATGGCAATTTGTTCTGTAAAGTGATGGAGCGTATAATTAATTTTCATCTTGTGAGACACCTAGAGTTCAACAGAATGGTTTCCGTAGAAGGTGCTCTATAGGTGACTTGCTGGCTCTTCTGTTGGAACAATGGTGTAACTCCAATCATCATTTCGCAGACAAATGCCCCTGTAGGCTAGTAGGTAGTGTACTAGTTTGTCAGTCTAGGGGTTGTGGGTTCGATTTCCAACGAAGACCTTGGTTTTTTCACTACAAAATTGACTGTCGGTGGGGCTGCTCAGCGATGAAGGCATAGTCACTGCTCGCTGTGCTGTCTTATACGGCAGTTAATTTCCGACTATCCTTCTACTTGCACCGCCTATTTCATCTCTACGCTATCGCTTTTCTAAAGAATGTATTACAGTACTTGACTAAATAGGCTTCGTTGCCTGAAGTGCTACTTCTTTTTAAAAAAAAGCAAAAAAAAGTAAGATGGCAACTCTAGATATTTCCAAGGCTTTTCATAGAGTAGTATGTAGTATGATGCACTTTTGGTGTCGGTGATAATTGCTGTAGATATGTAACGAGTTTTCTCAAGAATCGCACTAAACGAGTTGTTATAGATGGGTTTTCATCAGACGAGTTCAAGATTGATTCAGGTCTACCGCAAAGCTCCGCTCTTTCTCCTACCCTATTTCTTAATTTTCTAAATGACCTTCTTCGTTAAACTTCCAACCCTACTTACTCTTTCGCATATGACAGCGCCACTTGTCATTCGTATTCATTTAGTAATAGAACGAACTAGTTGGAGAGAGGTGATTTCTAAAAGAGGAACAATCACGATCTCCCAACAATCTTAGAATGGGTAAATTCTAATGCCCGTAAGATGCAATGTTGCATGCTTATACATGAATTTGTGTTCGGGAATGGCACTGTTTCTGTTACTATGGACGATATTAGTATTAGGGAATCGGAAGCTCTTGATGTTCTTGGCATGAAAATTTAGTGTAATGGTCGATGGACTAAACACAATTTTCAGGTTTCTAAGGAAATTTCAAGTGCCTCGGTTTTCTAAAACGGTATAAAAGATATCAAATTTTCCCACGATTTGACTTGTGAACAAAGTCAGTGTTCTCTGATGGCAAACGGCCGAAACCGGTTTGTGAACAAACCAAATTTGACGAGGGTCGACGGAAAACCGCACTCAAATAAAGGTATACTTCACTCCATTCGATCATCGTACTATTCATACCACCTATATTCATCCTAAAATTGAATAAAACTCTCATGTATGGGCCGGCGCTCCAAAGTCTATTGTGGAATTGCTTGATCGCCTACAAAAGAGGGCCTATACCCTAGTAGAGTATAGTAGGCTTTCCCATTCTATTGATTCTCTAGAGCATGTGGGATGCATTTTACTATTTTATCGTTACTACACTCTTAACGTAAGTTGTTTCGATGAAATTAGGGAACTTGTTTCTGTTACTCGCACGTTTTTGTATTTAATTCGAGTTTCGTGGAGAGCGCAGCCATTTGTAGTTGATTGGCCAGTAGTGAATCGCACTACTCATTACAGGAAAAACTTATTTCTTAGAAGGATAGTCCCTATCTGGAATAAACTCCCTCCGATCTTTCCTGATACTTTCAATGTAGGAAAGTTCAACTCGAATGTCCACAAATACTACTCCCTCTTTTCTACTCCCCATAACCTGTATAGGGGTCATTTTCTGAGTGCTGGTTCAAAGAAAAAATAAATAAATTAACTTGAGCAACTTGAGCTGCTGGCCAGCAATTAAAAACGAACCACTTAATGATTTAAGGCTTGAAGCCTAAAAGAAATCTTGATTTAATGGGTTGTTAACAGATCTTGGATAAGTTGTAAAAATATGGATAATAATGCAATGAGTTCTTTAAATTGCTTTGAGTAGTTGGAAGAGACTTCTACATAAGTGTTGAATAGGTGCCCCTGTAGGCTAGTAGGTAGTGTGCTAGCTTACATGACAGGGTGTTGTGGGTTCGATTCCCAACAAAGACCTTAATTGTTTTCACTACAAATAAAAATTGACTGTCGGTGTGGCTGCTCAGTAATGAAGGCATAGTCACTGGTCACTGAGCTGTCGTATACGACAGTTAGTTTCCATAGCCATCCTTCTACTTTCACCACTTGGCGCATCTCTTCTCTATCCCTTTCTTAAAGAATGTAGCACGGTACTTGACTAAATAGGCATCGTTGCCTGAAGTGCTACGTCTTATTAAAAAAAAAACAAGTGTCTAATGTCATCAGACATTTAATATTTTTCTTTATTAATTTAAATAATAATTAAGAAACAATGAAATAATTCTATTAATTTTTTAGTATTTTTTCTTACCTGGGCAGATCTTTATAACTAACAAAAATTTATTTTATAACTACCAACTGAAAATTGGCTTAAGCATAAATTAAAGTGGACTTGGAATGGAGTATTATTTTGTATTAATTTTACATTACATTTACATTAGTAACAAATTTATGAAGTCGCCATTTATTAGAATTTATTCACAATATTTTATTATTATTTATTAGCCAGCTATTAATTAAAGTGATAGAGATATTGTAAAACTAATTAGAACATAAAGAAAACATGTACAATTTCAATGAAGCAAAATATGTACAAAACCATCTTCGGTGGTAACACTATAATAAATAACATTATTTTATGCTTAATACAGCCACCAAGATAAAAATTAAATAAAAAATATTGTTTAGTGAAATTATTTAATAAAATAATTTAAGTAGTTCCATTTTAAACAAACAAGCGTTGCCAAGTTTCTGAATATGATATGGCAAGGAGTTCAAAAGACTGGTTGTATAAATGAAGAACTCTCGCTAAGATATTCCTGGATTAAATTGTGATTTTGCAAAAACTATTTTATCGTATAGATATGTCGGTTGTTGGGAAACTATGATCTTGTGGAAGATAATTAGGCACCTGCATTTTAAGGAAATCTTTGAATGCTATTCCCAAAATAATTTTTCTTCGGTCCATACTATCATAATTAGCATAAATTTCATAGCCATAAAGGAGTGCAGGGATCAGGTGAGCCTTTACCAGTAGTATGTGTTTAGGAAATGGAGTGGAATGCTTTATTGCCCAGAGGGTGCAAAACTTTTTGTAAACTGTACCAACAACAGTGATATTATATTATATTATATTATATTATATTATATTATATTATATTATATTATATTATATTATATTATATTATATTATATTATATTATATTATATTATATTATATTATATTATATTATATTATATTATATTTTATTATATTATATTATATTATATTATATTATATTTTATTATATTATATTATATTATATTATATTATATTATATTATATTATATTATATTATATTATATTATATTATATTATATTATATTATATTATATTATATTATATTATATTATATTATATATATTATATTATATTATATTATATTATATTATATTATATTTTATTATATTATATTATATTATATTATATTATATTATATTATATTATATTATATTATATTATATTATATTATATTATATTATATTATATTATATTATATTATATTATATTATATTATATTATATTATATTATATTATATTATATTATATTATATTATATTATATTATATTATATTATATTATATTATATTATATTATATTATATTATATTATATTATATTATATTATATTATATTATATTATATTATATTATATTATATTATATTATATTATATTATATTATATTATATTATATTATATTATATTATATTATATTATATTATATTATATTATATTATATTATATTATATTATATTATATTATATTATATTATATTATATTATATTATATTATATTATATTATATTATATTATATTATATTATATTATATTATATTATATTATATTATATTATATTATATTATATTATATTATATTATATTATATTATATTATATTATATTATATTATATTATATTATATTATATTATATTATATTATATTATTATATTATATTATATTATATTATATTATATTATATTATATTATATTATATTATATTATATTATATTATATTATATTATATTATATTATATTATATTATATTATATTATATTATATTATATTATATTATATTATATTATATTATATTATATTATATTATATTATATTATATTATATTATATTATATTATATTATATTATATTATATTATATTATATTATATTATATTATATTATATTATATTATTATATTATATTATATTATATTATATTATATTATATATATTATATTATATTATATTATATTATATTATATTATATTATATTATATTATATTATATTATATTATATTATATTATATTATATTATATTATATTATATTATATTATATTATATTATATTATATTATATTATATTATATTATATTATATTATATTATATTATATTATATTATATTATATTATATTATATTATATTATATTATATTATATTATATTATATTATATTATATTATATTATATTATATTATATTATATTATATTATATTATATTATATTATATTATATTATATTATATTATATTATATTATATTATATTATATTATATTATATTATATTATATTATATTATATTATATTATATTATATTATATTATATTATATTATATTATATTATATTATATTATATTATATTATATTATATTATATTATATTATATTATATTATATTATATTATATTATATTATATTATATTATATTATATTATATTATATTATATTATATTATATTATATTATATTATATTATATTATATTATATTATATTATATTATATTATATTATATTATATTATATTATATTATATTATATTATATTATATTATATTATATTATATTATATTATATTATATTATATTATATTATATTATATTATATTATATTATATTATATTATATTATATTATATTATATTATATTATATTATATTATATTATATTATATTATATTATATTATATTATATTATATTATATTATATTATATTATATTATATTATATTATATTATATTATATTATATTATATTATATTATATTATATTATATTATATTATATTATATTATATTATATTATATTATATTATATTATATTATATTATATTATATTATATTATATTATATTATATTATATTATATTATATTATATTATATTATATTATATTATATTATATTATATTATATTATATTATATTATATTATATTATATTATATTATATTATATTATATTATATTATATTATATTATATTATATTATATTATATTATATTATATTATATTATATTATATTATATTATATTATATTATATTATATTATA
>JASKUP010000305.1:0-15243 GCA_030448955.1 Trichopoda pennipes
TTTAAAATTTATTTATAATTTTAAAAGGATTCTTATTATTTAAAATTTCTAAAGGGTATGAAAAGTTATCCCTAAACGAATTATATTACCAAATATATTCATTAAATATATTAAATTTATTAAAATTAATAAAAAATTTTTTGAACACGGGCGAAGTCGCCTCCGTTCCCTAAGGGTGCGTAATTAAATCGCACTCCTTTTACAAGCTAATTAAAATTTAAGATTATACTTATTCTATTATGTTGTTTATGTTGCTGTTGATAATTATGATGTCTTCGCCAATTTATGGGCCTGGATGGCCTCTTCTATCTGTGCTATCTTTCTCCAGATGTTTGCCGCTATTTCCCAGGGTGGTGGTGGTGTTGATTCCAGGGCTCTGTGGAGCAGAGCTAGTTCTCTTCGCTTCTTCACGAGGTAGCCTCCACGTCTTTTCGGGGGTTTTGATACTGGAATTTTCGTCAAATCCTTCCTTGGCTGTTGCTTTTGGCGGGCCCTATATTCCTCTAGGGTTAGCCTTTGGGGGCCTTCCTTCATGGGGCTTGTTAGGTCCTTGGTGTTGTTGTCCTGGCCTTATCTGTGTCTTTTGGGCAGACACTTCTTCTTCCACTGACGGGACTCGGCTGCCGTCAGGAACCAAAATTAAATTTGCCTGGGTGCTCAGGAGCACTTTCAAGGCTGGCAGGATGCAAAATTTTTCCTGCTTTTATGCCAATTTTGTCTGGGTGCTCTTATAATTTGAGCACTCTCAGAACTGGCAGGATCGCCATGTAATATTTTTAATTATTTATTTATTTCTTATTTCTGATTGTGCTCAGCTCGGAGCAGAGATAAGCCAGCTCAACTGGGAGCTAGGATGAATGAACAAAGATTGTTTTTATCTTCCCACTTGTAGTCGTTTATATACTGACTGTGAGAAGAATTTCAATTATCTAGTACTTAATCTATTAATGTTAATTATTTACAAATGTTATTATAAATACTATGAATATAATTGTTATTATGAAAAGTAAAAAGTGACCCGGTTGCTATTGCATTTATTTTGGGATTTTTTTCCACAAAATAAATGTGTCACCTGAAACACACCGATCGACACACACACGCCATATAAATGCCCGTTGAAGGCCATTCATAAATTGCATGTATGTAAAGCACAACAACAACAAACACAAGTGCATTGCTAGAGCATTGCACTTGAGTAATTTGAGTTAAACTTTTTAGTATGTTGTGCCAGGTATTTTACATTAGGGTGGTCCCACTACAATGTGTGTTTTAGTGTTTTTTAGTATATTTTGGTGTTTTTTAGTATATTTTAGTATATTTAAGTGTATTTTAGTGTATTTTAGTGTATTTAAGAGTATTTTAGTGTATTTTAGTGTATTCAAGTGTATTTTAGTGTATTTTAGTGTATTTAAGTGCATTTTAGTGTTTTATAATGTATTTTAGTGTATTTATGTGTGTTTTAGTGTTTTTAGTATATTTTGGTGTTTTTTAGTATATTTTAGTATATTTAAGTGTATTTTAGTGTATTTAAGAGTATTTTAGTGTATTTTAGTGTATTTAAGTGTATTTTAGTGTATTTTAGTGCATTTTAGTGCATTTTAGTGTAGTGCATTTTAGGGTATTTTAGTGTATTTTAGTGTAGTTTAGTGTATTTTAGGGTATATTAGTGTATTTAAGTGCATTTTAATGTGTTTTATTGTATTTTAGTGTGTTTTAGTGTTTTTTAGGATAATTAAGTGTATTTTAGTGTATTGAAGTGCATTTTAGTGTATTTTAGTGTAGTTTATTGTATTTTGGCGTATTTTAGTATATTTAATTGTACTTTAGTGTATTTAAGTGTATTTTAGTGCAGTTTAGCGTATTTAAGTGCATTTTAGTGTAATTTAGTGTATTTTAGTGCATTTTAGGGTATTTTAGTATATTTTAGTATATTTAGGTATACTTTAGTGTATTTTAGTGTGTTAAAATGTATTTTAGTGTATTTATGTGTGTTTTAGTGTTTTTTAGTATATTTTGGTGTATTCAAGTGTATTTTAGTGCATTTTAGAGTATTTTGGTGTATTTTAGTGTATTTAAGTGCATTTTGTTGTATTATAATGTATTTTAGTGTATTTATGTGTGTTTTAGTGTTTTTTAGTATATTTTAGTATATTTAAGTGTATTTTAGTTTATTTTAGAGTATTTTAGTGTATTTAAGTGTACATCAGTGTATTTAAATGCATTATAACGTATTTTAGTGTATTTTATTGTATTTTTGTGTGTTTTAGTGTTTTTTAGTGTATTTTAGTGTATTTTAGTGTATTTAAGTGTATTTTAGTGTAGTTTAGTGTATTTAGTGCATATTTTAGTGTATTTTGGTGTATTTTAGTGTATTTAGGTGTATTTTAGTGTATTTAAGTGCATTTTAGTGTATTGTAGTGTAGTTTAGTGCATTTGGTGTATTTTAGTGTATTTTAGTGTATTTAAGTGTATTTTAGTGTATTTTAGTATATTTAAGTGTATTTTAGTGTATTTTAGTGTATTTTAGTGTATTTAAGTGTATTTTAGTGTAGTTTAGTGTATTTTAGTGCATCTTAGTGAATTCTGGTGTATTTTAGTTTATTTTAGTGTATTTGAATGTATTTTAGTGTATTTTGGTGTATTTTAGTGTATTTTAGTGTATTTAGGTGTATTTAAGTGTATTTAAGTGCATTTTAGTGTATTGTAGTGTAGTTTAGTGCATTTGGTGTATTTTAGTGTATTTTAGTATATTCAAGTGTATTTTAGTGTATTTTAGTTTATTTAAGTGTATTTTAGTGTATTTTAGTGCCTTTTAGTGTATTTTAATGCATTTTAGTGTATTTTGGTGTATTTTAGTGTATTTTAGTTTATTTAAATGTATTTTAGTGTATTTTATTGTATTATAATGTATTTTAGTGTATTTAAGTGCATTTTAGTGTATTTTAGTGTATTTTAGAGTATTTAACTGCATTTTAGTGTGTTTTAGTGTATTTTAGTGCATTTTAGTGTATTTTGGTGTATTTTAATGTATTTTAGTGTATTTAAGTGTATATTAGTGTATTTAAGTGCATTTTAGTGTATTGTAGTGTAGTTTAGTGTATTTGGTGTATTTTAGTGTAATTAAGTGCATATTAGTGTAGTTTAGTGTATTTTAGTGTACATTTTAGTATATATTGGTGTATTTAAGTGTATGTTGGTGTATTTAAGTGTATTTTAGTGTGTTTTAGTGCATTTTAGTGTAATTAAGTGCATTTTAGTGTAGTTTAGTGTATTTTATTGTATTTAGTGTGTTTTAGTGTTTTTTCTTATATTTAAGTGTATTTTAGTGTGTTTTAGTATATTTAAGTGCATTTTCGTGTAATTAAGTGCATATTAGTGTAGTTTAGTGTATTTAGTGTATATTTTAGTATATTTAGGTGTATTTAAGTGTATTTTGGTGTATTTAAGTGTATTTTAGTGTGTTTTAGTGCATTTTAGTGTAGTGTATTTTAGTGCATTTTAGGGTATTTTAGTGTATTTTACTGTAGTTTGGTGTATTTTAGAGTATATTAGTGTATTTAAGTGCATTTTAATGTATTTTAGTGTGTTTTATTGTATTTTAGTGTGTTTTAGTGTTTTTTACGATATTTGAGTTTATTTTAGTGTATTTAAGTGTATTTTAGTGTATTTTAGTGTATTTAAGTGCATTTTAGTGTATTTTAGTGAAGTTTAGTGTATTTTGGCGTATTTTAGTATATTTAATTGTACTTTAGTGTATTTAAGTGTATTTTAGTGCAGTTTAGCGTATTTAAGTGCATTCTAGTGTAATTTAGTGTATTTTAGTGCATTTTAGGGTATTTTAGTATATTTTAGTATATTTAGGTATACTTTAATGTATTTTAGTATATTTATGTGTGTTTTAGTGTTTTTTAGTATATTTTGGTGTATTCAAGTATATTTTAGTGTATTTTAGTGCATTTTAGTGTACTTTGGTGTATTTTAGTGTATTTAAGTGCATTTTATTGTATTATAATTTATTTTAGTGAATTTATGTGTGTTTTAGTGTTATTTAGTATATTTTAGTATATTTATGTGTATTTTAGTGTATTTTAGAGTATTTTAGTGTATTTAAGTGTACATCAGTATATTTAAGTCCATTATAATGTATTTTAGTGTATTTTATTGTATTTTTGTGTGTTTTAGTGTTTTTTAGTGTATTTAAGTGAATTTTAGTGTATTTAAGTGCATTTTAATGTATTTTAGTGTGTTTTTTTGTATTTTAGTGTGTTTTAGTGTTTTTTAGGATATTTGAGTGTATTTTAGTGTATTTAAGTGTATTTTAGTGTATTTTAGTGTATTTAAGTGCATTTTAGTGTATTTTAGTGTAGTTTAGTGTATTTTGGCGTATTTTAGTATATATAATTGTACTTTAGTGTATTTAAGTGTATTTTAGTGCAGTTTAGTGTATTTAAGTGCATTTTAGTGTAATTTTGTGTATTTTAGTGCATTTTAGGGTATTTTAGTATATTTTAGAATATTTAGGTATATTTTAGTGTATTTTAGTGTGTTAAAATGTATTTTAGTGTATTTATGTGTGTTTTAGTGTTTTTTAGTATATTTTGGTGTATTCAAGTGTATTTTAGTGTATTTTAGTGCATTTTAGTGTATTTAAGTGCATTTTATTGTTTTATAATGTATTTTAGTGTATTTATGTGTGTTTTAGTGTTTTTTAGTATATTTTAGTATATTTAAGTGTATTTTAGTGTATTTAAGTGTACATTAGTTTATTTAAGTGCATTATAATGTATTTTAGTGTATTTTAGTGTATTTTATTGTATTGTTGTGCGTTTAAGTGTTTTTTAGTGTATTTAAGTGAATTTTAGTGTATTTTAGTGTATTTAAGTGTATTTTAGTGTATTTTAGTATATTTAAGTGTATTTTAGTGTATTTTAATGTATTTAAGTGCATTTTAGTGTATTTTAGTGTAGTTTAGTGTATTTTGGCGTATTTTAGTATATTTAATTGTACTTTAGTGTATTTAAGTGTATTTTAGTGCAGTTTAGTGTATTTAAGTGCATTTTAGTGTAATTTAGTGTATATTAGTGCATTTTAGGGTATTTTAGTATATTTTAGTATATTTAGGTATATTTTGGTGTATTTTAGTCTATTTTAGTGTATTAAAATGTATTTTAGTGTATTTATGTGTTTTTAGTATATTTTGGTGTATTTAAGTGTATTTTAGTGTATTTTGGAGTATTTTAGTGTATTTAAGTGCATTTTACCGTATTATAATGTATTTTAGTGTATTTATGTGTAATATTTTTAATTATTTATTTATTTCTTATTTCTGATTGTGCTCAGCTCGGAGCAGAGATAAGCCAGCTCAACTGGGAGCTAGGATGAATGAACAAAGATTGTTTTTATCTTCCCACTTGTAGTCGTTTATATACTGACTGTGAGAAGAATTTCAATTATCTAGTACTTAATCTATTAATGTTAATTATTTACAAATGTTATTATAAATACTATGAATATAATTGTTATTATGAAAAGTGAAAAGTGACCCGGTTCCTATTGCATTTATTTTGGGATTTCTTTCCACAAAATAAATGTGTCACCTGAAACACACCGATCGACACACACACGCCATATAAATGCCCGTTGAAGGCCATTCATAAATTGCATGTATGTAAAGCACAACAACAACAAACACAAGTGCATTGCTAGAGCATTGCACTTGAGTAATTTGAGTTAAACTTTTTAGTATGTTGTGCCAGGTATTTTACATTAGGGTGGTCCCACTACATCTCCACTTTTCGCAAGAATGTTCATATAACGATAGTTTTATGGACATTCTTTTACATTGTATTATGTATTAAAAATTATAAAATTAAATTTAGTTATTTAAATTTATTCTTAATTATAAGTGATCTTAAATGTACTCCCTAATTATAAGTGATCTTATGTGTACTCCCTAATTATAAGTGATCTTATGTGTACTCCGGAGTAGTTTATTTATTTATTGTATAACTTAAGTCTATTCTTATTTACTAATTGTGTTTTTTTTGTTTTCTTATCTTCTATAGTTACATTATTTCTTAGGTCTATTTTCTTAATTTTATATGGACCTTTATATTGGACTTCTAGTTTGTGTCCGGTCTCATTTCTAAGTAAAACTAAATCTCCTATATTAAAGTTATGGTCTATTATTGTTTTGTCATAATCTAATTTACGCTTAAGTTTATTTTTGTCTAATAATATTCTAGCTCTACTAAGTGCTATTTCTAATCTATATTTTAATTCCTTAACGTAGTCATCTAAATTATAAAGTGGTGTAATATCCTTCCCACTGTTAAACTGTGTAAAATCATTAAGGATTTTACCAAATACTAGTTCATAAGGACAATAATTGTGTGCTGTAGAAGGAGTAGTGTTGAAGCAGTATGTGAAATATCCTATCCATTCGTCCCAGTCAGTTTTGTCAACTGAAATATATGAGCGAATGTATTCGTTAAAAGTCCTATGACTCCTTTCTATTGTACCTAGTGTTTGATAGTGATAGGCTGTTGATACAATTTTGTTTTTTTTTAATAATTCACATATTTCTGCGAGTATCGAATTTTTGTATTCAGTACCCATGTCCGAAATGAACGTCTTCATTGGTCCATAGGTAAGTATAAAGTGTTCAAAAATTCCTTTGGCTACTGTCTTTGCACTTTTGTCCCTAATTGGTATAGTTACTAGATATTTTGTCAAATCACATACAATAGTGATCGCGTATTCGTTGTCATTGTAGGATTTGGGAAAAGGACCTATTGTGTCGACGATTACTGTATCAAACGCTTGCGCAGGCGTAGGTGTAATTATCATTGGACCTTTTAAGTGTTTTGTTATTTTTGATCTCTGACATGTCTGGCATGATTTAACATATTTGGTCACATCTTTAGTGATGTTTTTCCAATAATAATATCTCTTGATCTTATTTAGAGTTCTAGAAACACCTGAATGTCCACCTTCTGCGGGGTCATCATGGTATTGTTTCATTATCCTCTCTATGGTCTTAGTATCCTTCTTAGTATCATTTTTTTATGTGGGTCACCTCATTTAGTAGCGCTACTAATTATTTATCTAAATATTTATTGCCCTTTTCTTTAAATTCAGTACTTGAGACAAATTCGAAAATTTTCTCACTAGGTGCCACTTGCAATTTCTTTATATTTAATTTACCGGCCACTTTTTCTAGCCTAGGGAAAATTTGTCCTAAGTCAATCTTTCCATTAGTAAATAAGTCATTAACATTTACGTATGTTAGTACCACTTTTCCTTGCTTTATATAGCATTTATTTGGGCTAAATCTCAATTTATGATATTTTCTGACGTCAGTGTTATTTAGTGGTATGTATATATTGGGCTTATTAATTTATTTTTCTTGATACTCTCTATTCCTTTTACCATTTGCCATATGTTGTGCCTTTCCTATTTATAATCCTATTGCAATTAGTTACCAGTTTTTTCCCTGTCCATGTTATAAAATTTGATCTGTTACACTAAAATATCCATAGCCATATTCCAAAAAATTAATATACTCTTTAATAAAATTTAATATTAATTAGGAATAATAATTGTAAATGAAAAAAATATTAGATTTAATAAACAAAATTATTGCTATGAAATTTGACTTGTTAATTTAATATATTCATAAAGTCAAAAAAAAAATTTAACATATTTATTAAATTTTCTATAAAATCTACTATGATGAATTATAAATGTAGGTGTATAAAAATGATATATCTAATAATAATAGTTTAATCCTATTCATGAAAAAAAAATGTCCTTAATTTATTTTTTTCATAGTAAATGTAAAAAGATTATTATAAATAAAATTCTAATCATCCTTATTAAAAAGATTTTTTTTTCTTCCGTTGACCGCTTTTATTTTTGGGGAATGTCATATCCGACCGTTCCACTAGTTTTGTCCATTCTAAATTTTATCTAGATTGTCCGCTCTACTAGCATATCTCTTCTTCAATGATCTCTTATGTATTAGATAGATTTACAAAAGTAAGTTAACGGTGGTAATGATTGTCAGTATTAGCATTAGCAACCATACCGATTTTATGTCGTCCTTGTGGTCAACAATCTCAACATTGTTTACCACATTTGCGTTAGGTTTCTCTAATTTCGATTCTGTTTTACCCATTGTGTCCTGAAAGGTTCTTCTGTTATATTTCTAAAAAATTTCTATTCAAAAAATGTTCTTTCTTCTTTTGTGTATGGTATTAGTCTTAGGTCATTCTTGTTATTATATTTCATGGATATTAATGTTATTCTGTCGTCCTCCTTACTTAAGTTCCTTAATCAAATCCCTTTCCTGTCCAATTCTAAGATTCATTTCCTCTTCTGTAATATTCTGGGAATTTTTTCCAAATTAAATAATCTTTCTAAATTTTGGAGTTGTTTCTCCAATTCTATTTCAAAATTTTCCATTATAAGGGTCCATTTACAAAGGAAATAATATTCTTGGTTAATATTAAACTGAATTATGTTACTTTTTCTTTTATAAAATCAATTTAAAAGAATTTTTATTATTATTTAAAATTTAAAAGTATACAAAAATATACATATCCTATATTCCATTTTAAAATTTATTTATAATTTTAAAAGGATTCTTATTATTTAAAATTTCTAAAGGGTATGAAAAGTTATCCCTAAACGAATTATATTACCAAATATATTCATTAAATATATTAAATTTATTAAAATTAATAAAAAATTTTTTGAACACGGGCGAAGTCGCCTCCGTTCCCTAAGGGTGCGTAATTAAATCGCACTCCTTTTACAAGCTAATTAAAATTTAAGATTATACTTATTCTATTATGTTGTTTATGTTGCTGTTGATAATTATGATGTCTTCGCCAATTTATGGGCCTGGATGGCCTCTTCTATCTGTGCTATCTTTCTCCAGATGTTTGCCGCTATTTCCCAGGGTGGTGGTGGTGTTGATTCCAGGGCTCTGTGGAGCAGAGCTAGTTCTCTTCGCTTCTTCACGAGGTAGCCTCCACGTCTTTTCGGGGGTTTTGATACTGGAATTTTCGTCAAATCCTTCCTTGGCTGTTGCTTTTGGCGGGCCCTATATTCCTCTAGGGTTAGCCTTTGGGGGCCTTCCTTCATGGGGCTTGTTAGGTCCTTGGTGTTGTTGTCCTGGCCTTATCTGTGTCTTTTGGGCAGACACTTCTTCTTCCACTGACGGGACTCGGCTGCCGTCAGGAACCAAAATTAAATTTGCCTGGGTGCTCAGGAGCACTTTCAAGGCTGGCAGGATGCAAAATTTTTCCTGCTTTTATGCCAATTTTGTCTGGGTGCTCTTATAATTTGAGCACTCTCAGAACTGGCAGGATCGCCATGTAATATTTTTAATTATTTATTTATTTCTTATTTCTGATTGTGCTCAGCTCGGAGCAGAGATAAGCCAGCTCAACTGGGAGCTAGGATGAATGAACAAAGATTGTTTTTATCTTCCCACTTGTAGTCGTTTATATACTGACTGTGAGAAGAATTTCAATTATCTAGTACTTAATCTATTAATGTTAATTATTTACAAATGTTATTATAAATACTATGAATATAATTGTTATTATGAAAAGTAAAAAGTGACCCGGTTCCTATGGCATTTATTTTGGGATTTTTTTCCACAAAATAAATGTGTCACCTGAAACACACCGATCGACACACACACGCCATATAAATGCCCGTTGAAGGCCATTCATAAATTGCATGTATGTAAAGCACAACAACAACAAACACAAGTGCATTGCTAGAGCATTGCACTTGAGTAATTTGAGTTAAACTTTTTAGTATGTTGTGCCAGGTATTTTACATTAGGGTGGTCCCACTACAATGTGTGTTTTAGTGTTTTTTAGTATATTTTGGTGTTTTTTAGTATATTTTAGTATATTTAAGTGTATTTTAGTGTATTTAAGAGTATTTTAGTGTATTTTAGTGTATTCAAGTGTATTTTAGTGTATTTTAGTGTATTTAAGTGCATTTTAGTGTTTTATAATGTATTTTAGTGTATTTATGTGTGTTTTAGTGTTTTTTAGTATATTTTGGTGTTTTTTAGTATATTTTAGTATACTTAAGTGTATTTTAGTGTATTTAAGAGTATTTTGATGTATTTTAGTGTATTTTAGTGCATTTTAGTGTATTTTAGTGCATTTTAGTGCATTTTAGTGTAGTGTAGTGTATTTTAGTGCATTTTAGGGTATTTTAGTGTATTTTAGTGTAGTTTGGTGTATTTTAGGTTATATTAGTGTATTTAAGTGCATTTTAATGTATTTTAATGTGTTTTATTGTATTTTAGTGTGTTTTAGTGTTCTTTAGGATATTTGAGTGTATTTTAGTGTATTTAAGTGTATTTTAGTGTGTTTTAGTGTATTTAAGTGTATTTTAGTGCAGTTTAGTGTACTTAAGTGCATTTTAGTGTAATTTAGTGTATATTAGTGCATTTTAGGGTATTTTAGTATATTTTAGTATATTTAGGTATATTTTGGTGTATTTTAGTCTATTTTAGTGTATTAAAATGTATTTTAGTGTATTTATGTGTTTTTTAGTATATTTTGGTGTATTTAAGTGCATTTTAGTGTATTTTGGTGTATTTTAGTGTATTTTAGTGTATTTAAGTGCATTTTACTATATTATAATGTATTTTAGTGTATTTATGTGCGATATATGAACCGTTGAAACATTTTTACAAGAAAACAAACACTACACCAGCACAAAAACGTTACGCAGGTGCGCAAGACCAAGGCAATAAGGAACATCGTAAACGTACAATTACAGATTATTATGTCACATAAAAGGGGAAGAAAGAAAAAACCCAATAGGTTCACACATGGACAAAAACGGACAACAAGCATGATCGTAAAAGAATTTAGTTAGGAAAGAAGACCAAAGCAATAAAGAACATCATAAACGTACAATTACAGATTATTATGTCACATGGAGAAAAAAGGAAAAAAACCCAATAGGTTCACACATAAACAAAAACGGACAACAAGCATGATCGTAAAAGGATTTAGTTAGGAAAGAAGACGAAAGAAAAAGGGACGACAAATTAGGTAAAAAGAGACAAATGAAAAAGGAGAAAGAGAGAGATGCAGGCAAAAAAGACAGTAAGTGACGAACGCAATAACACGAAGGGAGACACGAACTATATAAACACAACTAACAATAGAACGCAACTAGTACGAAAAGAACACTGAAGATGGCAAACAGCCGAAACCGGTTTGTTCACAAACCAAATTTGACGAGGTTTGACGGAAAACCGTACCCAAATAAAATTAGTATTTTAGTGTATTCAAGTGTATTTAAGTGCATTTTAGTATTTTATAATGTATTTTAGTGTATTTATGTGTGTTTTAGTGTTTTTTAGTATATTTTGGTGTTTTTTAGTATATTTTAGTATATTTAAGTGTATTTTAGTGTATTTAAGAGTATTTTAGTGTATTTTAGTGTATTTAAGTGTATTTTAGTGTATTTTAGTGTAGTTTAGTGTATTTTAGTGCATTTAAGTGAATTCTAGTGTATTTTAGTGTAGTTTAGTGTATTTGAGTGTATTTTTATGCATTTTAGTGTATTTTGTTGTATTTTAGTGCATTTTAGTGTATTTAAGTGTATTTTAGTGTTTTTAAGTGTATTTAAGTGCATTTTATTGTATTATAATGTATTTTAGTGTATTTATGTGTGTTTTAGTGTATTTTAGTGCATTTTAGTGTATTTTGGTGTATTTTAATGTATTTTAGTGTATTTAAGTGTATTTTAGTGTATTTAAGGGCATTTTAGTGTATTGTAGTGTAGTTTATTGTATTTGGTGTATTTTAGTGTAATTATAATGTATTTTGGTGTATTCATGTGTGCTTTAGTGTTTTTGGTATATTTTGGTGTATTCAAGTTATTTTAGTGTATTTTAGTGCATTTTAGAGTATTTTGGTGTATTTTAGTGTATTTAAGTGCATTTTATTGTATTATAATGTATTTTAGTGTTTTTATGTGTGTTTTAGTGTATTTTAGTGCATTTTAGTGTATTTTGGTGTATTTTAATGTATTTTAGTGTATTTAAGTGTATTTTAGTGTATTTAAGGGCATTTTAGTGTATTGTAGTGTAGTTTAGTGTATTTTATTGTATTTAGTGTGTTTTAGTGTTTCTTCTTATATTTAAGAGTATTTTAGTGTATTAAGGTGTATTTTAGTGTGTTTTAGTGTAATTTAGTGCATTTTAGTGTATTTTATCGTATTTTAGTGTTTTTTAGTGTTTTTTCTTATATTTAAGTGTATTTTAGTGTATTTAAGTGTATTTTAGTATGTTTTAGTGTAATTTAGTGCATTTTAGTGTAGTTTAGTGTATTTTAGTGTATATTTTAGTAGTGTGTGTTTTAGTGGTTTTTAGTGTATTTAATTGAATTTTAGTGTATTTTAGTGTATTTAAGTGTATTTTAGTGTATTTAAGTATATTTAAGTGTAGTTTAGTGTATTTTAGTGTATTTAAGTGTATTTAAGTGTATTTTAGTGTAGTTTAGTGTATTTTAGTGCATTTAATGAGTTCTGGTGTATTTTAGTGTATTTTAGTGTATTTAGGTGTATTTTTGTGTATTTTAGTGTATTTAGGTGTATTTTAGTGTATTTAAGTGCACTTTAGTGTATTGAAATGTAGTTTAGTGCATTTGGTGTATTTTAGTATATTCAAGTGTATTTTAGTGTATTTTAGTTTATTTAAGTGTATTTTAGTGTATTTTAGTGCCTTTTAGTGTATTTTAATGCATTTTAGTGTATTTTGGTGTATTTTAGTTTATTTAATTGTATTTTAGTGTATTTAAGTGCATTTTAGTGTGTTTTAGTGTATTTTAGTGCATTTTAGTGTATTTTGGTGTATTTTAATGTATTTTAGTGTATTTAAGTGTATTTTAGTGTATTTAAGTGCATTTTAGTGTATTGTAGTGTAGTTTAGTGTATTTGGTTTATTTTAGTGTAATTAAGTGCATATTAGTGTAGTTTAGTGTATTTTAGTGTATATTTTAGTATATTTTGGTGTATTTAAGTGTATTTTAGTGTGTTTTAGTGCATTTTAGTGTAATTAAGTGCATTTTAGTGTAGTTTAGTGTATTTTATTGTATTTTAGTGTGTTTTAGTGTTTTTTCTTATATTTAAGTGTATTTTAGTGTGTTTTAGTGTAATTTAGTGCATTTTAGTGTAGTTTAGTGTATTTTAGTGTATATTTTAGTATATTTAAATGTATTTTAGTGTATTTAAGTGTATGTAAGTGTATTTTAGTGTATTTAAGTTTATTCTAGGGTATTTTAGTGTATTTGAGTGTATTATAATGTATTTTAGTGTATTTATGTGTCTTTTAGTATATTTTGGTGTATTTTATTGTATTTATGTGCGTTTTAATGTTTCTTAGTATATTTTAGTATATTTAAGTGTATTTTAGAGTATTTTAGTGTATTTTAGTGTAGTTTGGTGTATCTTAATGTATTTAAGTGTATTTTAGTGTATTTTAGTGTATTTAAGTGCATTTTAGTGTATTTTAGTGTAGTTTAGTGTATTTTGGCGTATTTTAGTATATTTAGGTATATTTTAGTGTATTTGGTGTATTTTAGCGTATTTTAGCGTATTTTGGAGTATTTTAGTGTATTTTAGTGTATTTAAGTGCATTTTAGTGTTTTATAATGTATTTTAGTGTATTTATGTGTGTTTTAGTGTTTTTTAGTATATTTTAGTATATTTAAGTGTATTTTAGTGTATTTTAGTGTATTTAAGAGTATTTTAGTGTATTTTAGTGTATTTCAGTGCATTTTAGTGCATTTTAGTGTAGTGTAGTGTAGTGTTTTTTAGTATATTTTAGTGTTTTTTAGTATATTTTAGTATATTTAAGTGTATTTTAGTGTTTTTTAGTATATTTAAGTGTATTTTAGTGTATTTAAGTGTATTTTAGGGTATTTTAGTGTGTTTTAGTATATTTTAGTATATTTTGGTGTATGTTATTGTATTTTAGTGTTTTTTTAGTATATTTTAGTATATTTAAGTGTATTTTAGTGTATTATAATGTATTTTAGTGTATTTATGTGTGTTTTAGTGTTTTTTAGTATATTTTGGTGTATTTAAGAGTATTTTAGTGTATTTTGGTGTATTTTTGTGTATTTTAGTGTATTTAAGTGCATTTTATTGTATTATAATGTATTTTAGTGTATTTATGTGTGTTTTAGTGTGTTTTAGTATATTTTAGTATATTTAAGTGTATTTTAGTGTATGTTAGAGTATTTTAGTGTATTTTAGTGTATATTAGTGTATTTAAGTGCATTACAATGTATTTTAGTGTATTTTAGTGTACTTTATTGTAATTTAGTGTATTTAAGAGTATTATAATGTATCTTAGTGTATTTTAGTGTATTTAAGTGTAGTGTAGTCTATTTTAGTGTAATTAAGTGCATTTTAGTGTAGTTTAGTGTATTCTAGTGTATATTTTAGTATATTTAGGTGTATTTTAGTATATTTAAGTGTATTTTAGTGTGTTGTAGTGCTTTTTAGTATATTTTAGTATATTTTGGTGTATTTTTTTGTATTTTAGTGTTTTTAGTATATTTTAGTATATTTAAAAGTATTTTAGTGTATATTAGTGTATTATAATGTATTTTAGTGTATTCATGTTTTAGTGATTTTAGTATATTTTGGTGTATTTAAGTGGATTTTAGTGTATTTTAGTGCATTTTAGTGTATTTTGTTGTATTTTAGTGTATTTTAGTGTATTTAAGTGCATTTTAGTGTTTTATAATGTATTTTAGTGTATTTATGTGTGTTTTAGTGTTTTTTAGTATATTTTAGTGTTTTTTAGTATATTTTAGTATTATTAAGTGTATTTTAGTGTATTTTAGTGCATTTTAGTGCATTTTAGTGTAGTGTAGTGTAGTTTAGTGCATTTTAGGGTATTTTAGTATATTTTAGTGTAGTTTGGTGTATTTTAGGATATGTTAGTGTATTTAAGTGCATTTTAATGTATGTTAGTGTGTTTTATTGTATTTTAGTGTGTTTTAGTGTTTTTTAGGATATTTTAGTGTATTTAAGTGTATTTAAGTGCATTTTAGTGTATTTTAGTGTAGTTTAGTGTATTTTGGCGTATTTTAGTATATTTAATTGTACTTTAGTGTATTTAAGTGTATTTTAGTGCAGTTTAGTGTATTTAAGTGCATTTTAGTGTAATTTAGTGTATTT
>JASKUP010000306.1:10000-11472 GCA_030448955.1 Trichopoda pennipes
AATATATAAACTAAAAGTTCAAACATAAGTTGAAACAATAATCAAATAGTAAATAAGTTACTATTAAACTTAAGTTATTATTAAAAAAAAAATATAAATAAAACGATAACTTGTAACGTGAAAGTTATAATATAACTTATTAATATAACATAAGTTATTACTTGAAATATATAAAAAAATTAATAATTTAATAAATAAAAATTTACAGAAATTTATATTGATCAACTTAAGTTGTAGTTCATAAACTTGCAAGTTAAATTATAATAAAATATATAAACTATAAGTTCAAACATAAGTTGAAACACTAATCAACTTAAGTTGTAGTTCATTAACTTGCAAGTTGAATTATAATAAAATATATTAACTAAAAGTTCAAACATAAGTTGAAACAATAATCAAATAGTAAATTAGTTACTATTAAACTTAAGTTATTATTAAAAACATATATAAATAAAACGATAACTTATAACGTGAAAGTTATAATATAACTTATTAATATAACATAAGTTATTACTTGAAATATATAAATAAAAAAATAATAACTTAAAACTTGCAAGATAAATTATAATAAAATATATAAACTATGACTAAAATCTGTATTTTATAAACTGATAGTTATGTTTTTAATATATTTTAAAACTAAATTTTTATATAATCAAAGTCGTATAGTTAAAATATGGATTTTATTAACTATAAGTTCAAACATAAGTTGAAACACTAATCAACTTAAGTTGTAGTTCATAAACTTGCAAGTTAAATTATAATAAAATATATAAACTAAAAGTTCAAACATAAGTTGAAACAATAATCAAATAGTAAATAAGTTACTATTAAACTTAAGTTTATTATTAAAAACATATATAAATAAAACGATAACTTATAACGTGAAAGTTATAATATAACTTATTAATATAACATAAGTTATTACTTGTAATATATAAAAAAATTAATAATTTAATAAATAAAAATTTACAGAAATTTATATTGATCAACTTAAGTTGTAGTTCATAAACTTGCAAGTTAAATTATAATAAAATATATAAACTATAAGTTCAAACATAAGTTGAAACACTAATCAACTTAAGTTGTAGTTCATTAACTTGCAAGTTGAATTATAATAAAATATATTAACTAAAAGTTCAAACATAAGTTGAAACAATAATCAAATAGTAAATTAGTTACTATTAAACTTAAGTTATTATTAAAAACATATATAAATAAAACGATAACTTATAACGTGAAAGTTATAATATAACTTATTAATATAACATAAGTTATTACTTGAAATATATAAATAAAAAAATAATAACTTAAAACTTGCAAGATAAATTATAATAAAATATATAAACTATGACTAAAATCTGTATTTTATAAACTGATAGTTATGTTTTTAATATATTTTAAAACTAAATTTTTATATAATCAAAGTCGTATAGTTAAAATATGGATTTTATTAACTATAAGTTCAAACA
>JASKUP010000307.1:0-34843 GCA_030448955.1 Trichopoda pennipes
GAACTAAAAGCTATTTTAAGTTTCCAATATTAAATTAATATTTTTAATGACAAATATATAGGTATTTTCAGTCCATTTCTCAATTGGGCGCTTATTTAAGGAAGTAAAAGCTATTTTAGATTTCCAATATTAAATTCATATTTTTAATGACAAATATATAGGTATTTTCAGTCCTTTTCTCATTTAGGCGCTTATTTAAGGAAGTAAAAGCTATTTTAAATTTCCAATATTAAATTCATATTTTTAATGACAAATATATAGGTATTTTCAGTCCTTTTCTCAATTGGGCGTTTATTTAAGAAACTAAAAGCTATTTTAAATTTCCAATATTAAATTCATATTTTTATTAACAAATATATAGATATTTTCAGTCCTTTTCTCATTTAGGCGCTTATTTAAGGAAGTAAAAGCTATTTTAAATTTCCAATATTAAATTCATATTTTTAATGACAAATATATAGGTATTTTCAGTCCTTTTCTCAATTGGGCGTTTATTTAAGAAACTAAAAGCTATTTTAAATTTCCAATATTAAATTCATATTTTTATTAACAAATATATAGATATTTTCAGTCCTTTTCTCATTTAGGCGCTTATTTAAGGAAGTAAAAGCTATTTTAAATTTTCAATATTAAATTCATATTTTTAATGACAAATATATAGGTATTTTCAGTTCTTTTCTCAATTGGGCGTTTATTTAAGGAACTAAAAGCTATTTTAAGTTTCCAGTATTAAATTCATATTTTTAATGACAAATATATAGGTATTTTCAGTCCATTTCTCAATTGGGCGCTTATTTAAGGTAGTAAAAGCTATTTTAGATTTCCAATATTAAATTCATATTTTTAATGACAAATATATAGGTATTTTCAGTTCTTTTCTCAATTGGGCGTTTATTTAAGGAACTAAAAGCTATTTTAAGTTTCCAATATTAAATTCATATTTTTAATGACAAATATATAGGTATTTTCAGTCCTTTTCTCAATTAGGCGCTTATTTAAGAAACTGAAAGCTATTTTAAATTTCCAATATAAAAGTCATATTTTTAATGAAAAATATATAGATATTTTCAGTCCTTTTCTCAATTGGGCGCTTATTTAAGAAACTAAAAGCTATTTTAAATTTCCAATATTAAATTCATATTTTTAATGACAAGTATATAGGTATTTTCAGTCCATTTCTCAATTGGGCGCTTATTTAAGGAAGTAAAAGCTATTTTAGATTTCCAATATTAAATTCATATTTTTATTACCAAATATATAGATATTTTCAGTCCTTTTCTCATTTAGGCGCTTATTTAAGGAAGTAAAAGCTATTTTAGATTTCCAATATTAAATTCATATTTTTAATGACAAATATATAGGTATTTTCAGTCCTTTTCTCAGTTGGGCGTTTATTTAAGGAACTAAAAGCTATTTTAAATTTCCAATATTAAATTCATATTTTTATTGACAAATATATAGATATTTTCAGTCCTTTTCTCATTTAGGCGCTTATTTAAGGAAGTAAAATCTATTTTAGATTTCCAATATTAAATTCATATTTTTAATGACAAATATATAGGTATTTTCAGTCCTTTTCTCAATTGGGCGTTTATTTAAGGAACTAAAAGCTATTTTAAGTTTCCAATATTAAATTCATATTTTTATTGACAAATATATAGATATTTTCAGTCCTTTTCTCATTTAGGCGCTTATTTAAGGAAGTAAAAGCTATTTTAGATTTCCAATATTAAATTCATATTTTTAATGACAAATATATAGGTATTTTCAGTCCTTTTCTCAATTGGGCGTTTATTTAAGGAACTAAAAGCTATTTTAAGTTTCCAATATTAAATTCATATTTTTATTGACAAATATATAGATATTTTCAGTCCTTTTTTCATTTAGGCGCTTATTTAAGGAAGTAAAAGCTATTTTAAATTTCCAATATTAAATTCATATTTTTAATGACAAATATATAGGTATTTTCAGTCCTTTTCTCAATTGGGCGCTTATTTAAGGAAGTAAAAGCTATTTTAGATTTCCAATATTAAATTCATATTTTTAATGAAAAATATATAGATATTTTCAGTCCTTTTCTCAATTGAGTGCTTATTTAATGAACTAAAAGCTATTTTAAGTTTCCAATATTAAATTCATATTTTTAATGACAAATATATAGGTATTTTCAGTCCTTTTCTCATTTAGGCGCTTATTTAAGGAAGTAAAAGCTATTTTAAATTTCCAATATTAAATTCATATTTTTAATGACAAATATATAGGTATTTTCAGTCCTTTTCTCAATTGGGCGTTTATTTAAGAAACTAAAAGCTATTTTAAATTTCCAATATTAAATTCATATTTTTATTAACAAATATATAGATATTTTCAGTCCTTTTCTCATTTAGGCGCTTATTTAAGGAACTAAAAGCTATTTTAAGTTTCCAATATTAAATTCATATTTTTAATGACAAATATATAGGTATTTTCACTTCTTTTCTCAATTGGGCGTTTATTTAAGGAACTAAAAGCTATTTTAAGTTTCCAATATTAAATTCATATTTTTAATGACAAATATATAGGTATATTCAGTCCTTTTCTCAATTGGGCGCTTATTTAAGAAACTGAAAGCTATTTTAAATTTCCAATATAAAAGTCATATTTTTAATGAAAAATATATAGATATTTTCAGTCCTTTTCTCAATTGGGCGCTTATTTAAGAAACTAAAAGCTATTTTAAATTTCCAATATTAAATTCATATTTTTAATGACAAATATATAGGTATTTTCAGTCCTTTTCTCAATTAGGCGCTTATTTAAGAAACTGAAAGCTATTTTAAGTTTCCAATAATAAATTCATATTTTTATTGATAAATATATAAATATTTTCAGTCCTTTTCTCATTTAGGCGCTTATTTAAGGAAGTAAAAGCTATTTTAGATTTCCAATATTAAATTCATATTTTTAATGACAAATATATAGGTATTTTCAGTCCTTTTCTCAATTGGGCGTTTATTTAAGGAACTAAAAGCTATTTTAAATTTCCAATATTAAATTCATATTTTTATTGACAAATATAGATATTTTCAGTCCTTTTCTCATTTAGGCGCTTATTTAAAGAAGTAAAAGCTATTTTAGATTTCCAATATTAAATTCATATTTTTAATGACAAATATATAGGTATTTTCAGTCGTTTTCTCAATTGGGCGCTTATTTAAGAAACTGAAAGCTATTTTAAATTTCCAATATAAAAGTCATATTTTTAATGAAAAATATATAGATATTTTCAGTCCTTTTCTCATTTAGGCGCTTATTTAAGGAAGTAAAAGCTATTTTAGATTTCCAATATTAAATTCATATTTTTAATGACAAATATATAGGTATTTTCAGTCCTTTTCTCAATTGGGCGTTTATTTAAGGAACTAAAAGCTATTTTAAATTTCCAATATTAAATTCATATTTTTATTGACAAATATATAGATATTTTCAGTCCTTTTCTCATTTAGGCGCTTATTTAAAGAAGTAAAAGCTATTTTAGATTTCCAATATTAAATTCATATTTTTAATGACAAATATATAGGTATTTTCAGTCCTTTTCTCAATTGGGCGCTTATTTAAGAAACTGAAAGCTATTTTAAATTTCCAATATAAAAGTCATATTTTTAATGAAAAATATATAGATATTTTCAGTCCTTTTCTCAATTGGGCGCTTATTTAAGAAACTAAAAGCTATTTTAAATTTCCAATATAAAAGTCATATTTTTAATGACAAATATATAGGTATTTTCAGTCCTTTTCTCAATTGGGCGTTTATTTAAGAAACTAAAAGATATTTTAAATTTCCAGTATTAAATTCATATTTTTATTGACAAATATATAGATATTTTCAGTCCTTTTCTCATTTAGGCGCTTATTTAAGGAAGTAAAAGCTATTTTAGATTTCCAATATTAAATTCATATTTTTAATGACAAATATATAGGTATTTTCAGTCCTTTTCTCAATTGGGCGTTTATTTAAGAAACTAAAAGCTATTTTAATTTCAAATATTAAATTCATATTTTTAATACAAATATATAGGTATTTTCAGTCCTTTTCTCAATTGGGTGCTTATTTAAGAAACTAAAAGCTATTTTGAATTTCTAATAAAAAAATCATATTTTCAATGACAAATATACAGGTATTTTCAGTTCTTTCCTTCATTGGGCGCTTATTTAAAAAACTAAACGCTATTTTAAATTTCCAATATTAAATTCATATTTTTAATGACAAATATATAGGTATTTTCAGTACTTTTCTCAATTGGGCAATTATTTAAGAAACTTAAAGGTATTTTAAATTTCCAGTGCAAAAGTCATATTTTTAATGAAAAATATATAGGCATTTTTAGTCCTTTTCTCAATTGAGTGCTTATTTAATGAACTAAAAGCTATTTTAAGTTTCCAATATTAAATTCATATTTTTAATGACAAATATATAGGTATTTTCAGTCCTTTTCTCATTTAGGCGCTTATTTAAGGAAGTAAAAGCTATTTTAAATTTCCAATATTAAATTCATATTTTTAATGACAAATATATAGGTATTTTCAGTCCTTTTCTCAATTGGGCGTTTATTTAAGAAACTAAAAGCTATTTTAAATTTCCAATATTAAATTCATATTTTTATTAACAAATATATAGATATTTTCAGTCCTTTTCTCATTTAGGCGCTTATTTAAGGAAGTAAAAGCTATTTTAGATTTCCAATATTAAATTCATATTTTTAATGACAAATATATAGGTATTTTCACTTCTTTTCTCAATTGGGCGTTTATTTAAGGAACTAAAAGCTATTTTAAGTTTCCAATATTAAATTCATATTTTTAATGACAAATATATAGGTATATTCAGTCCTTTTCTCAATTGGGCGCTTATTTAAGAAACTAAAAGCTATTTTAAATTTCCAATATAAAAGTCATATTTTTAATGAAAAATATATAGATATTTTCAGTCCTTTTCTCAATTGGGCGCTTATTTAAGAAACTAAAAGCTATTTTAAATTTCCAATATTAAATTCATATTTTTAATGACAAATATATAGGTATTTTCAGTCCTTTTCTCAATTAGGCGCTTATTTAAGAAACTGAAAGCTATTTTAAGTTTCCAATAATAAATTCATATTTTTATTGATAAATATATAGATATTTTCAGTCCTTTTCTCATTTAGGCGCTTATTTAAGGAAGTAAAAGCTATTTTAGATTTCCAATATTAAATTCATATTTTTAATGACAAATATATAGGTATTTTCAGTCCTTTTCTCAATTGGGCGTTTATTTAAGGAACTAAAAGTTATTTTAAATTTCCAATATTAAATTCATATTTTTATTGACAAATATATAGATATTTTCAGTCCTTTTCTCATTTAGGCGCTTATTTAAAGAAGTAAAAGCTATTTTAGATTTCCAATATTAAATTCATATTTTTAATGACAAATATATAGGTATTTTCAGTCCTTTTCTCAATTGGGCGCTTATTTAAGAAACTGAAAGCTATTTTAAATTTCCAATATAAAAGTCATATTTTTAATGAAAAATATATAGATATTTTCAGTCCTTTTCTCAATTGGGCGCTTATTTAAGAAACTAAAAGCTATTTTAAATTTCCAATATAAAAGTCATATTTTTAATGACAAATATATAGGTATTTTCAGTCCTTTTCTCAATTGGGCGTTTATTTAAGAAACTAAAAGCTATTTTAAATTTCCAATATTAAATTCATATTTTTATTGACAAATATATAGATATTTTCAGTCCTTTTCTCATTTAGGCGCTTATTTAAGGAAGTAAAAGCTATTTTAGATTTCCAATATTAAATTCATATTTTTAATGACAAATATATAGGTATTTTCAGTCCTTTTCTCAATTGGGCGTTTATTTAAGGAACTAAAAGCTATTTTAAGTTTCCAATATTAAATTCATATTTTTATTGACAAATATATAGATATTTTCAGTCCTTTTTTCATTTAGGCGCTTATTTAAGGAAGTAAAAGCTATTTTAAATTTCCAATATTAAATTCATATTTTTAATGACAAATATATAGGTATTTTCAGTCCTTTTCTCAATTTGGCGCTTATTTAAGGAAGTAAAAGCTATTTTAGATTTCCAATATTAAATTCATATTTTTAATGAAAAATATATAGATATTTTCAGTCCTTTTCTCAATTGAGTGCTTATTTAATGAACTAAAAGCTATTTTAAGTTTCCAATATTAAATTCATATTTTTAATGACAAATATATAGGTATTTTCAGTCCTTTTCTCATTTAGGCGCTTATTTAAGGAAGTAAAAGCTATTTTAAATTCCCAATATTAAATTCATATTTTTAATGACAAATATATAGGTATTTTCAGTCCTTTTCTCAATTGGGCGTTTATTTAAGAAACTAAAAGCTATTTTAAATTTCCAATATTAAATTCATATTTTTATTAACAAATATATAGATATTTTCAGTCCTTTTCTCATTTAGGCGCTTATTTAAGGAACTAAAAGCTATTTTAAGTTTCCAATATTAAATTCATATTTTTAATGACAAATATATAGGTATTTTCACTTCTTTTCTCAATTGGGCGTTTATTTAAGGAACTAAAAGCTATTTTAAGTTTCCAATATTAAATTCATATTTTTAATGACAAATATATAGGTATATTCAGTCCTTTTCTCAATTGGGCGCTTATTTAAGAAACTGAAAGCTATTTTAAATTTCCAATATAAAAGTCATATTTTTAATGAAAAATATATAGATATTTTCAGTCCTTTTCTCAATTGGGCGCTTATTTAAGAAACTAAAAGCTATTTTAAATTTCCAATATTAAATTCATATTTTTAATGACAAATATATAGGTATATTCAGTCCTTTTCTCAATTGGGCGCTTATTTAAGAAACTGAAAGCTATTTTAAATTTCCAATATAAAAGTCATATTTTTAATGAAAAATATATAGATATTTTCAGTCCTTTTCTCAATTGGGCGCTTATTTAAGAAACTAAAAGCTATTTTAAATTTCCAATATTAAATTCATATTTTTAATGACAAATATATAGGTATTTTCAGTCCTTTTCTCAATTAGGCGCTTATTTAAGAAACTGAAAGCTATTTTAAGTTTCCAATAATAAATTCATATTTTTATTGATAAATATATAAATATTTTCAGTCCTTTTCTCATTTAGGCGCTTATTTAAGGAAGTAAAAGCTATTTTAGATTTCCAATATTAAATTCATATTTTTAATGACAAATATATAGGTATTTTCAGTCCTTTTCTCAATTGGGCGTTTATTTAAGGAACTAAAAGCTATTTTAAATTTCCAATATTAAATTCATATTTTTATTGACAAATATAGATATTTTCAGTCCTTTTCTCATTTAGGCGCTTATTTAAAGAAGTAAAAGCTATTTTAGATTTCCAATATTAAATTCATATTTTTAATGACAAATATATAGGTATTTTCAGTCGTTTTCTCAATTGGGCGCTTATTTAAGAAACTGAAAGCTATTTTAAGTTTCCAATAATAAATTCATATTTTTATTGATAAATATATAAATATTTTCAGTCCTTTTCTCATTTAGGCGCTTATTTAAGGAAGTAAAAGCTATTTTAGATTTCCAATATTAAATTCATATTTTTAATGACAAATATATAGGTATTTTCAGTCCTTTTCTCAATTGGGCGTTTATTTAAGAAACTAAAAGCTATTTTAAATTTCCAATATTAAATTCATATTTTTATTAACAAATATATAGATATTTTCAGTCCTTTTCTCATTTAGGCGCTTATTTAAGGAACTAAAAGCTATTTTAAGTTTCCAATATTAAATTCATATTTTTAATGACAAATATATAGGTATTTTCACTTCTTTTCTCAATTGGGCGTTTATTTAAGGAACTAAAAGCTATTTTAAGTTTCCAATATTAAATTCATATTTTTAATGACAAATATATAGGTATATTCAGTCCTTTTCTCAATTGGGCGCTTATTTAAGAAACTGAAAGCTATTTTAAATTTCCAATATAAAAGTCATATTTTTAATGAAAAATATATAGATATTTTCAGTCCTTTTCTCAATTGGGCGCTTATTTAAGAAACTAAAAGCTATTTTAAATTTCCAATATTAAATTCATATTTTTAATGACAAATATATAGGTATATTCAGTCCTTTTCTCAATTGGGCGCTTATTTAAGAAACTGAAAGCTATTTTAAATTTCCAATATAAAAGTCATATTTTTAATGAAAAATATATAGATATTTTCAGTCCTTTTCTCAATTGGGCGCTTATTTAAGAAACTAAAAGCTATTTTAAATTTCCAATATTAAATTCATATTTTTAATGACAAATATATAGGTATTTTCAGTCCTTTTCTCAATTAGGCGCTTATTTAAGAAACTGAAAGCTATTTTAAGTTTCCAATAATAAATTCATATTTTTATTGATAAATATATAAATATTTTCAGTCCTTTTCTCATTTAGGCGCCTATTTAAGGAAGTAAAAGCTATTTTAGATTTCCAATATTAAATTCATATTTTTAATGACAAATATATAGGTATTTTCAGTCCTTTTCTCAATTGGGCGTTTATTTAAGGAACTAAAAGCTATTTTAAATTTCCAATATTAAATTCATATTTTTATTGACAAATATAGATATTTTCAGTCCTTTTCTCATTTAGGCGCTTATTTAAAGAAGTAAAAGCTATTTTAGATTTCCAATATTAAATTCATATTTTTAATGACAAATATATAGGTATTTTCAGTCGTTTTCTCAATTGGGCGCTTATTTAAGAAACTGAAAGCTATTTTAAATTTCCAATATAAAAGTCATATTTTTAATGAAAAATATATAGATATTTTCAGTCCTTTTCTCATTTAAGGCGCTTATTTAAGGAAGTAAAAGCTATTTTAGATTTCCAATATTAAATTCATATTTTTAATGACAAATATATAGGTATTTTCAGTCCTTTTCTCAATTGGGCGTTTATTTAAGGAACTAAAAGCTATTTTAAATTTCCAATATTAAATTCATATTTTTATTGACAAATATATAGATATTTTCAGTCCTTTTCTCATTTAGGCGCTTATTTAAAGAAGTAAAAGCTATTTTAGATTTCCAATATTAAATTCATATTTTTAATGACAAATATATAGGTATTTTCAGTCCTTTTCTCAATTGGGCGCTTATTTAAGAAACTGAAAGCTATTTTAAATTTCCAATATAAAAGTCATATTTTTAATGAAAAATATATAGATATTTTCAGTCCTTTTCTCAATTGGGCGCTTATTTAAGAAACTAAAAGCTATTTTAAATTTCCAATATAAAAGTCATATTTTAATGACAAATATATAGGTATTTTCAGTCCTTTTCTCAATTGGGCGTTTATTTAAGAAACTAAAAGATATTTTAAATTTCCAGTATTAAATTCATATTTTTATTGACA
Source organism: Trichopoda pennipes (assembly GCA_030448955.1). Taxonomy (NCBI): domain Eukaryota; kingdom Metazoa; phylum Arthropoda; class Insecta; order Diptera; family Tachinidae; genus Trichopoda; species Trichopoda pennipes. The sequence goes on from JASKUP010000307.1 coordinate 9,445, forward strand.
AATATATAGATATTTTCAGTCCTTTTCTCATTTAGGCGCTTATTTAAAGAAGTAAAAGCTATTTTAGATTTCCAATATTAAATTCATATTTTTAATGACAAATATATAGGTATATTCAGTCCTTTTCTCAATTGGGCGCTTATTTAAGAAACTGAAAGCTATTTTAAATTTCCAATATAAAACTCATATTTTTAATGAAAAATATATAGATATTTTCAGTCCTTTTCTCAATTGGGCGCTTATTTAAGAAACTAAAAGCTATTTTAAATTTCCAATATTAAATTCATATTTTTAATGACAAATATATAGGTATTTTCAGTCCTTTTCTCAATTAGGCGCTTATTTAAGAAACTGAAAGCTATTTTAAGTTTCCAATAATAAATTCATATTTTTATTGATAAATATATAAATATTTTCAGTCCTTTTCTCATTTAGGCGCTTATTTAAGGAAGTAAAAGCTATTTTAGATTTCCAATATTAAATTCATATTTTTAATGACAAATATATAGGTATTTTCAGTCCTTTTCTCAATTGGGCGTTTATTTAAGGAAGTAAAAGCTATTTTAAATTTCCAATATTAAATTCATATTTTTAATGACAAATATATAGGTATTTTCAGTCCTTTTCTCAATTTGGCGCTTATTTAAGGAAGTAAAAGCTATTTTAGATTTCCAATATTAAATTCATATTTTTAATGAAAAATATATAGATATTTTCAGTCCTTTTCTCAATTGAGTGCTTATTTAATGAACTAAAAGCTATTTTAAGTTTCCAATATTAAATTCATATTTTTAATGACAAATATATAGGTATTTTCAGTCCTTTTCTCATTTAGGCGCTTATTTAAGGAAGTAAAAGCTATTTTAAATTTCCAATATTAAATTCATATTTTTAATGACAAATATATAGGTATTTTCAGTCCTTTTCTCAATTGGGCGTTTATTTAAGAAACTAAAAGCTATTTTAAATTTCCAATATTAAATTCATATTTTTATTAACAAATATATAGATATTTTCAGTCCTTTTCTCATTTAGGCGCTTATTTAAGGAACTAAAAGCTATTTTAAGTTTCCAATATTAAATTCATATTTTTAATGACAAATATATAGGTATTTTCACTTCTTTTCTCAATTGGGCGTTTATTTAAGGAACTAAAAGCTATTTTAAGTTTCCAATATTAAATTCATATTTTTAATGACAAATATATAGGTATATTCAGTCCTTTTCTCAATTGGGCGCTTATTTAAGAAACTGAAAGCTATTTTAAATTTCCAATATAAAAGTCATATTTTTAATGAAAAATATATAGATATTTTCAGTCCTTTTCTCAATTGGGCGCTTATTTAAGAAACTAAAAGCTATTTTAAATTTCCAATATTAAATTCATATTTTTAATGACAAATATATAGGTATATTCAGTCCTTTTCTCAATTGGGCGCTTATTTAAGAAACTGAAAGCTATTTTAAATTTCCAATATAAAAGTCATATTTTTAATGAAAAATATATAGATATTTTCAGTCCTTTTCTCAATTGGGCGCTTATTTAAGAAACTAAAAGCTATTTTAAATTTCCAATATTAAATTCATATTTTTAATGACAAATATATAGGTATTTTCAGTCCTTTTCTCAATTAGGCGCTTATTTAAGAAACTGAAAGCTATTTTAAGTTTCCAATAATAAATTCATATTTTTATTGATAAATATATAAATATTTTCAGTCCTTTTCTCATTTAGGCGCTTATTTAAGGAAGTAAAAGCTATTTTAGATTTCCAATATTGTATTCATATTTTTAATGACAAATATATAGGTATTTTCAGTCCTTTTCTCAATTGGGCGTTTATTTAAGAAACTGAAAGCTATTTTAAATTTCCAATATAAAAGTCATATTTTTAATGAAAAATATATAGATATTTTCAGTCCTTTTCTCAATTGGGCGCTTATTTAAGAAACTAAAAGCTATTTTAAATTTCCAATATAAAAGTCATATTTTTAATGACAAATATATAGGTATTTTCAGTCCTTTTCTCAATTGGGCGTTTATTTAAGAAACTAAAAGATATTTTAAATTTCCAATATTAAATTCATATTTTTATTGACAAATATATAGATATTTTCAGTCCTTTTCTCATTTAGGCGCTTATTTAAGGAAGTAAAAGCTATTTTAGATTTCCAATATTAAATTCATATTTTTAATGACAAATATATAGGTATTTTCAGTCCTTTTCTCAATTGGGCGTTTATTTAAGGAACTAAAAGCTATTTTAAATTTCCAATAATAAATTCATATTTTTAATGACAAATATATAGGTATTTTCAGTCCATTTCTCAATTGGGCGCTTATTTAAGAAACTAAAAGCTATTTTAAATTTCCAATATAAAAGTCATATTTTTAATGACAAATATATAGGTATTTTCAGTCCTTTTCTCAATTGGGCGCTTATTTAAGGAACTAAAAGCTATTTTAATTTCAAATATTAAATTCATATTTTTAATACAAATATATAGGTATTTTCAGTCCTTTTCTCAATTGGGTGCTTATTTAAGAAACTAAAAGCTATTTTGAATTTCTAATAAAAAAATCATATTTTCAATGACAAATATACAGGTATTTTCAGTTCTTTCCTTCATTGGGCGCTTATTTGAAAAACTAAACGCTATTTTAAATTTCCAATATTAAATTCATATTTTTAATGACAAATATATAGGTATTTTCAGTACTTTTCTCAATTGGGCAATTATTTAAGAAACTTAAAGGTATTTTAAATTTCCAGTGCAAAAGTCATATTTTTAATGAAAAATATATAGGCATTTTTAGTCCTTTTCTCAATTGAGTGCTTATTTAATGAACTAAAAGCTATTTTAAGTTTCCAATATTAAATTCATATTTTTAATGACAAATATATAGGTATTTTCAGTCCTTTTCTCATTTAGGCGCTTATTTAAGGAAGTAAAAGCTATTTTAAATTTCCAATATTAAATTCATATTTTTAATGACAAATATATAGGTATTTTCAGTCCTTTTCTCAATTGGGCGTTTATTTAAGAAACTAAAAGCTATTTTAAATTTCCAATATTAAATTCATATTTTTATTAACAAATATATAGATATTTTCAGTCCTTTTCTCATTTAGGCGCTTATTTAAGGAAGTAAAAGCTATTTTAGATTTCCAATATTAAATTCATATTTTTAATGACAAATATATAGGTATTTTCACTTCTTTTCTCAATTGGGCGTTTATTTAAGGAACTAAAAGCTATTTTAAGTTTCCAATATTAAATTCATATTTTTAATGACAAATATATAGGTATATTCAGTCCTTTTCTCAATTGGGCGCTTATTTAAGAAACTAAAAGCTATTTTAAATTTCCAATATAAAAGTCATATTTTTAATGAAAAATATATAGATATTTTCAGTCCTTTTCTCAATTGGGCGCTTATTTAAGAAACTAAAAGCTATTTTAAATTTCCAATATTAAATTCATATTTTTAATGACAAATATATAGGTATTTTCAGTCCTTTTCTCAATTAGGCGCTTATTTAAGAAACTGAAAGCTATTTTAAGTTTCCAATAATAAATTCATATTTTTATTGATAAATATATAGATATTTTCAGTCCTTTTCTCATTTAGGCGCTTATTTAAGGAAGTAAAAGCTATTTTAGATTTCCAATATTAAATTCATATTTTTAATGACAAATATATAGGTATTTTCAGTCCTTTTCTCAATTGGGCGTTTATTTAAGGAACTAAAAGCTATTTTAAATTTCCAATATTAAATTCATATTTTTATTGACAAATATATAGATATTTTCAGTCCTTTTCTCATTTAGGCGCTTATTTAAAGAAGTAAAAGCTATTTTAGATTTCCAATATTAAATTCATATTTTTAATGACAAATATATAGGTATTTTCAGTCCTTTTCTCAATTGGGCGCTTATTTAAGAAACTGAAAGCTATTTTAAATTTCCAATATAAAAGTCATATTTTTAATGAAAAATATATAGATATTTTCAGTCCTTTTCTCAATTGGGCGCTTATTTAAGAAACTAAAAGCTATTTTAAATTTCCAATATAAAAGTCATATTTTTAATGACAAATATATAGGTATTTTCAGTCCTTTTCTCAATTGGGCGTTTATTTAAGAAACTAAAAGCTATTTTAAATTTCCAATATTAAATTCATATTTTTATTGACAAATATATAGATATTTTCTGTCCTTTTCTCATTTAGGCGCTTATTTAAGGAAGTAAAAGCTATTTTAGATTTCCAATATTAAATTCATATTTTTAATGACAAATATATAGGTATTTTCAGTCCTTTTCTCAATTGGGCGTTTATTTAAGGAACTAAAAGCTATTTTAAATTTCCAATAATAAATTCATATTTTTAATGACAAATATATAGGTATTTTCAGTCCATTTCTCAATTGGGCGCTTATTTAAGAAACTAAAAGCTATTTTAAATTTCCAATATAAAAGTCATATTTTTAATGACAAATATATAGGTATTTTCAGTCCTTTTCTCAATTAGGCGCTTATTTAAGAAACTAAAAACTATTTTATATTTCCAATATTAAATTCATATTTTTATTGACAAATATACGGGTATTTTTAGTCCTTTTCTCATTTAGGCGCTTATTTAAGGAAGTAAAAGCTATTTTAAATTTCCAATATTAATTTCATATTTTTAATGACAAATATATAGGTATTTTCAGTCCTTTTCTCAATTGGGCGTTTATTTAAGGAACTAAAAGCTATTTTAAGTTTCCAATATTAAATTCATATTTTTAATGACAAATATATAGGTCTTTTCAGTCCTTTTCTCAATTGGGCGTTTATATAAGGAACTGAAAGCTATTTTAAATTTCCAATATTAAATTCATAATTTTATTGACAAATATATAGGTATTTTCAGTCCTTTTCTCAATTGGGCGCTTATTTAAGAAACTAAAAGCTATTTTAAATTTCCAATATTAAATTCATATTTTTATTGACAAATATATAGATAGTTTCAGTCCTTTTCTCAATTAGGTGCTTATTTAAGAAACTAAATGCTATTTTAAATTTCCAATATAAAAGTCATATTTTTAATGACAAATATATAGGTATTTTCAGTCCTTTTCTCAATTAGGTGCTTATTTAAGAAACTAAAAGCTATTTTAAATTTCCAATATTAAATTTATATTTTTAACGACAAATATATAGGTATTTACAGTCCTTTTCTTCATTGGGCGCTTATTTAAGAAACTAAAAGCTATTTTAAATTTGCAATATTAAATTCAAATTTTTAATGACAAATATACAGGTATTTTCATTCCTTTTCTCAATTGGGCGCATATTTAAGGAACTAAAAGCTATTTTAAATTTCCAATATTAAATTCATATTTTTAATACAAATATGAAGGTATTTTCAGTCCTTTTCTCTATTGGGCGCTTATTTAAGAAACTAAAAGCTATTTTAAATTTCCAATATTAAATTTATATTTTTAATGACAAATGTATAGATATTTTCAGTCCTTTTCCCAATTGGGCGCTTATTTAAGAAACTAAAAGCTATTTTAAATTTCCAATATTAAATTCATATTTTTAATGACAAATGTATAGATATTTTCAGTCCTTTTCTCAATTGGGCGCTTATTTAAGAAACTAAAAGCTATTTTAAATTTCCAATATTAAATTCATATTTTTAATGACAAATGTATAGATATTTTCAGTCCTTTTCTAAATTGGGCGCTTATTTAAAAAACTAAAAGCTATTTTAAGTTCCAATATTAAATTCATATTTTTAATGACAAATATATAGGTATTTTCAGTACTTTTCTCAATTGGGCAATTATTTAAGAAACTTAAAGGTATTTTAAATTTCCAGTGTAAAAGTCATATTTTTAATGAAAAATATATAGGCATTTTTAATCCTTTTCTCAATTGAGTGCTTATTTAATGAACTAAAAGCTATTTTAAATTTCCAATATTAAATTCATATTTTTAATGTCAAATATAAAGGTATTTTCAGTCCTTTTCTCAACTGAGCGCGTATTTAAGAAACTAAAACTATTTTAAATTTCTCATATTAAAGTCATATTTTTAATGAAAAATATATAGGTTTTTTCAGTCCTTTTCTCATTTGGGCGCTTATTTAAGGAACTAAAAGCTATTTTAAGTTTCCAATATTAAATTTATATTTTTAGTGACAAATATATAGGTATTTTCAGTCCTTTTCTTAATTGGGCGCTTATTTAAGAAACTAAAAGCTATTTTAAATTTCCAATATTAAATTCATATTTTTAATACAAATATGAAGGTATTTTCAGTCCTTTCTCAATTGGGCGCTTATTTAAGGAACTAAAATATATTTTAAATTTCCAATATTAAATTCACATTTTTAATGACAAATATAAAGGTATTTTCAGTCCTTTTCTCAATTGGGCACTTATTTAAGAAACTAAAAGCTATTTTAAATTTCCAATGTAAAAGTCATATATTTAATGAAAAATATATAGGTATTTTCAGTCCTTTTCTCAATTAAACGCTTATTTAAGGAACTAAAAGCTATTTTAAATTTCCAATATTAAATTCATATTTTTAATACAAATATGAAGGTATTTTCAGTCCTTTCTCAATTGGGCGCTTATTTAAGGAACTAAAATATATTTTTAATTTCCAATATTAAAATCACATTTTTAATGACAAATATAAAGGTATTTTCAGTCCTTTTCTCAATTGGGCACTTATTTAAGAAACTAAAAGCTATTTTAAATTTCCAATGTAAAAGTCATATATTTAATAAAAAATATATAGATATTTTCAGTCCTTTTCTCAATTAAACGCTTATTTAAGAAACTAAAAGCTATTTTAAATTTCGAATATTAAATTCATATTTTTAATACAAATATGAAGGTATTTTCAGTCCTTTCTCAATTGGGCGCTTATTTAAGGAACTAAAATATATTTTAAATTTCCAATATTAAAATCACATTTTTAATGACAAATATAAAGGTTTTTTCAGTCCTTTTCTCAATTGGGCACTTATTTAAGAAACTAAAAGCTATTTTAAATTTCCAATGTAAAAGTCATATATTTAATGAAAAATATGTAGGTATTTTCAGTCCTTTTCTCAATTAAACGCTTATTTAAGGAACTAAAATCTATTTTAAATTTCCAATATTAAATTCATATTTTTAGTGACAAATATAAAGGTATTTTCAGTCCTTTTCTTAATTAAACGCTTATTTAAGGAACTAAAATCTATTTTAAATTTCCAATATTAAATTCATATTTTTAATACAAATATGAAGGTATTTTCAGTCCTTTCTCAATTGGGCGCTTATTTAAGGAAATAAAATATATTTTAAATTTCCAATATTAAATTCACATTTTTAATGACAAATATAAAGGTATTTTCAGTCCTTTTCTCAATTGGGCACTTTTTTAAGAAACTAAAAGCTATTTTAAATTTCCAATGTAAAAGTCATATATTTAATGAAAAATATATAGGTATTTTCAGTCCTTTTCTCAATTAAACGCTTATTTAAGGAACTAAAAGCTATTTTAAATTTCCAATATTAAATTCATATTTTTAATGACAAATATAAAGGTATTTTCAGTCCTTTTCTCAATTAAACGTTTCGTTAAGAAACTAAAAGCTATTTTAAATTTCCAATATTAAATTCATATTTTTAATACAAATATGAAGGTATTTTCAGTCCTTTCGCAATTGGGCGCTTATTTAAGGAACTAAAATATATTTTAAATTTCCAATATTAAATTCACATTTTTAACAACAAATATAAAGGTATTTTCAGTCCTTTTCTCAATTGGGCACTTTTTTAAGAAACTAAAAGCTATTTTAAATTTCCAATGTAAAAGTCATATATTTAATGAAAAATATATAGGTTTTTTCAGTCCTTTTCTCAATTAAACGCTTATTTAAGGAACTAAAAGCTATTTTAAATTTCCAATATTAAATTAATATTTTTAATGACAAATATAAAGGTATTTTCAGTCCTTTTCTCAATTAAACGCTTATTTAAGAAACTAAAAGCTATTTTAAATTTCCAATATTAAATTCATATTTTTAATACAAATATGAAGGTATTTTCAATCCTTTCTCGATTGGCCGCTTATTTAAGGAACTAAAATATATTTTAAATTTCCAATATTAAATTCACATTTTTAATGACAAATATAAAGGTATTTTCAGTCCTTTTCTCAATTGGGCAATTATTTAAGAAACTTAAAGGTATTTAAAATTTCCAGTGTAAAAGTCATATTTTTAATGAAAAATATATAGGCATTTTTAGTCCTTTTCTCAATTGAGTGCTTATTTAATGAACTAAAAGCTATTTTAAATTTCCAATATTAAATTCATATTTTTAATGTCAAATATAAAGGTATTTTCAGTCCTTTTCTCAACTGAGCGCGTATTTAAGAAACTAAAACTATTTTAAATTTCCCATATTAAAGTCATATTTTTAATGAAAAATATATAGGTTTTTTCAGTCCTTTTCTCAATTGGGCGCTTATTTAAGAAACTAAAAGCTATTTTAAATTTCCAATATTAAATTCATATTTTTAATACAAATATGAAGGTATTTTCAGTCCTTTCTCAATTGGGCGCTTATTTAAGGAACTAAAATATATTTTAAATTTCCAATATTAAATTCACATTTTTAATGACAAATATAAAGGTATTTTCAGTCCTTTTCTCAATTGGGCACTTTTTTAAGAAACTAAAAGCTATTTTAAATTTCCAATGTAAAAGTCATATATTTAATGAAAAATATATAGGTATTTTCAGTCCTTTTCTCAATTAAACGCTTATTTAAGGAACTAAAAGCTATTTTAAATTTCCAATATTAAATTCATATTTTTAATAGAAATATGAAGGTATTTTCAGTCCTTTCTTAATTGGGCGCTTATTTAAGGAACTAAAATATATTTTAAATTTCCAATATTAAAATCACATTTTTAATGACAAATATAAAGGTATTATCAGTCCTTTTCTCAATTGGGCACTTATTTAAGAAACTAAAAGCTACTTTAAATTTCCAATGTAAAAGTCATATATTTAATGAAAAATATATAGATATTTTCAGTCCTTTTCTCTATTAAACGCTTATTTAAGAAACTAAAAGCTATTTTAAATTTCGAATATTAAATTCATATTTTTAATACAAATATGAAGGTATTTTCAGTCCTTTCTCAATTGGGCGCTTATTTAAGGAACTAAAATATATTTTAAATTTCCAATATTAAAATCACATTTTTAATGACAAATATAAAGGTTTTTAAAGTCCTTTTCTCAATTGGGCACTTATTTAAGAAACTAAAAGCTATTTTAAATTTCCAATGTAAAAGTCATATATTTAATGAAAAATATGTAGGTATTTTCAGTCCTTTTCTCAATTAAACGCTTGTTTAAGGAACTAAAATCTATTTTAAATTTCCAATATTAAATTCATATTTTTAGTGACAAATATAAAGGTATTTTCAGTCCTTTTCTCAATTAAACGCTTATTTAAGGAACTAAAATCTATTTTAAATTTCCAATATTAAATTCATATTTTTAATACAAATATGAAGGTATTTTCAGTCCTTTCTCAATTGGGCGCTTATTTAAGGAACTAAAATATATTTTAAATTTCCAATATTAAATTCACATTTTTAATGACAAATATAAAGGTATTTTCAGTCCTTTTCTCAATTGGGCACTTTTTTAAGAAACTAAAAGCTATTTTAAATTTCCAATGTAAAAGTCATATATTTAATGAAAAATATATAGGTATTTTCAGTCCTTTTCTCAATTAAACGCTTATTTAAGGAACTAAAAGCTATTTTAAATTTCCAATATTAAATTCATATTTTTAATGACAAATATAAAGGTATTTTCAGTCCTTTTCTCAATTAAACGTTTCGTTAAGAAACTAAAAGCTATTTTAAATTTCTAATATTAAATTCATATTTTTAATACAAATATGAAGGTATTTTCAGTCCTTTCGCAATTGGGCGCTTATTTAAGGAACTAAAATATATTTTAAATTTCCAATATTAAATTCACATTTTTAATGACAAATATAAAGGTATTTTCAGTCCTTTTCTCAATTGGGCACTTTTTTAAGAAACTAAAAGCTATTTTAAATTTCCAATGTAAAAGTCATATATTTAATGAAAAATATATAGGTTTTTTCAGTCCTTTTCTCAATTAAACGCTTATTTAAGGAACTAAAAGCTATTTTAAATTTCCAATATTAAAATAATATTTTTAATGACAAATATAAAGGTATTTTCAGTCCTTTTCTCAATTTAACGCTTATTTAAGAAACTAAAAGCTATTTTAAATTTCCAATATTAAATTCATATTTTTAATACAAATATGAAGGTATTTTCAGTCCTTTCTCGATTGGCCGCTTATTTAAGGAACTAAAATATATTTTAAATTTCCAATATTAAATTCACATTTTTAATGACAAATATAAAGGTATTTTCAGTCCTTTTCTCAATTGGGCACTTATTTAAGAAACTAAAAGCTATTTTAAATTTCAAATGTAAAAGTAATATATTTAATGAAAAATATATAGGTATTTTCAGTCCTTTTCTCAATTAAACGCTTATTTAAGGAACTAAAATCTATTTTAAATTTCCAATATTAAATTCATATTTTTAATACAAATATGAAGGTATTTTCAGTCCTTTCTCAATTAGGCGCTTATTTAAGGAACTAAAATATATTTTAAATTTCCAATATTAAATTCACATTTGTAATGACAAATATAAAGGTATTTTGAGTCCTTTTCTCAATTGGGCGCTTATTTAAGGAACTCAGAGCTATTTTAATTTCAAATATCAAATTCATATTTTTAGCTAGAAATATATAGGAAGTTTCAGTCCTTTCCTTCATTGGGCGCTTATTTAAGAAACTAAAAGCTATTTTTAATTTTCAATATAAAAGCCATATTTTTAATGACAAATATATAGATATTTTCAATCCTTTTCTCAATTGGGCGCGTATTTAAGAAACTAAAAGCTATTTTAAATTTCCAATATTAAGTTCATATTTTTAATGACAAATATATAGGTATTTTCAGTCCTTTTCTCAATTAGGCGCTTATTTAAGGAACTACAAGCTATTTTAAATTTCCAATATAAAAGTCATATTTTTAATGAAAAATATATAGGTATATTCACTCCTTTTCTGAACTGGGCACGTATTTAAGAAACTAAAAGCTATTTTAAATTTCCCATATAAAAGTCATATTTTTAATGAAAAATATATATTTATTTTCAGTCCTTTCCTTCATTGGGCGCTTATTTAAGAAACTAAAAGCTATTTTAAATTTGCAATATTAAATTCATATTTTTAATGACAAATATATAGGTATTTTCAGTCCTTTTCTCAATTGGGCGCTTATTTAAGAAACTTAAAGCTATTTTAAATTTCCAATATAAAAGTCATATTTTTAATGAAAAATAAATATTTATTTTTAGTCCTTTCCTTCATTGGGCGCTTATTTAAGAAACTAAACGCTATTTTAAATTTGCAATATTAAATTCATATTTTTAATGACAAATATATAGGTATTTTTAGTCCTTTTCTTAATTGGGCGCTTATTTAAGGAACTAAAAGCTATTTTAAATTTGCAATATTAAATTCATATTTTTAATGACAAATATATAGGTATTTTCAGTCCTTTTCTCAATTGGGCGCTTATTTAAGAAACTAAAAGCTATTTAAAATTTCCAATATAAAAGTCATATTTTTAATGAAAAATAAATATTTATTTTCAGTCCTTTCCTTCATTGGGCGCTTATTTAAGAAACTAAACGCTATTTTAAATTTGCAATATTAAATTCATATTTTTAATGACAAATATATAGGTATTTTCAGTTCTTTTCTTAATTGGGCGCTTATTTAAGGAACTAAAAGCTATTTTAAATTTCCAATATTAAATTCATATTTTTAATGACAAATATAAAGGTATTTTCAGTCCTTTTCTCAATTAAACGTTTCGTTAAGAAACTAAAAGCTATTTTAAATTTCCAATATTAAATTCATATTTTTAATACAAATATGAAGGTATTTTCAGTCCTTTCGCAATTGGGCGCTTATTTAAGGAACTAAAATATATTTTAAATTTCCAATATTAAATTCACATTTTTAATGACAAATATAAAGGTATTTTCAGTCCTTTTCTCAATTGGGCACTTATTTAAGAAACTAAAAGCTATTTAAAATTTCCAATGTAAAAGTCATATATTTAATGAAAAATATATAGGTATTTTCAGTCCTTTTCTCAATTAAACGCTTATTTAAGGAACTAAAAGCTATTTTAAATTTCCAATATTAAATTCATATTTTTAATGACAAATATAAAGGTATTTTCAGTCCTTTTCTCAATTAAACGCTTATTTAAGAAACTAAAATCTATTTTAAATTTCCAATATTAAATTCATATTTTTAATACAAATATGAAGGTATTTTCAGTCCTTTCTCGATTGGCCGCTTATTTAAGGAACTAAAATATATTTTAAATTTCCAAATAAATTCACATTTTTAATGACAAATATAAAGGTATTTTCAGTCCTTTTCTCAATTGGGCACTTATTTAAGAAACTAAAAGCTATTTTAAATTTCAAATGTAAAAGTCATATTTTTAATGAAAAATAAATAGGTATTTTCAGTCCTTTCCTTCATTGGGCGCTTATTTAAGAAACTAAACGCTATTTTAAATTTCCAATATAAAAGTCATATTTTTAATGACAAATAAACAGGTATTTTCATTCCTTTTCTCAATTAGGTGATTATTTAAGGAACTAAAATCTATTTTAAATTTCCAATATAAAAGTCATATCTTTAATGAAAAATATATAGGTATTTTCAGTCCATTTTTCAATTGGGCGCTTATTTTAGGAACTAAAAGCTTTTTTAAATTTGCAATATTAAATTCATATTTTTAATGACAAATATATAGGTATTTTCAATCCTTTCCTACATTGGGCGCTTATTTAAGAAACTAAAAGCTATTTTAAATTTCCAATATAAAAGTCATATTTTTAATGACAAATATATAGGTATTTTGAGTCCTTTCCTCAATTAGGCGCTTATTTAAGGAACTAAAAGCTATTTTAAATTTCCAATATTAAATTCATGTTTTTAATGACAAATATATAGGTATTTTCAGTCCATTTTTCAATTGGGCGCTTATTTAAGGAACTAAAAGCTATTTTAAATTTGCAATATTAAATTCATGTTTTTAATGACAAATATATAGGTATTTTCAGTCCTTTCCTTCATTGGGCGCTTTATTAAGAAACTAAAAGCTATTTTAAATTTGCAATATTAAATTCATGTTTTTAATGACAAATATATAGGTATTTTCAGTCCTTTTCTCAATAAGGTGCTTATTTAAGGAACTAAAAGCTAATTTAAATTTCCAATATAAAAGTCATATTTTTAATGAAAAATATATAGGTATATTCAGTCCTTTTCTCAATTAAACGCTTATTTAAAAAACTAAAAGCTATTTTAAATTTCCAATATAAAATTCATATTTTCAATACAAATATGAAGGTATTTTCAGTCCTTTCTCAATTGGGCGCTTATTTAAGGAACTAAAATATATTTAAAATATTCAATATTAAATTCACATTTGTAATGACAAATATAAAGGTATTTTGAGTCCTTTTCTCAATTAGGTGCTTATTTAAGGAACTAAAAGCTAATTTAAATTTCCAATATAAAAGTCATATTTTTAATGAAAAATATATAGGTATATTCAGTCCTTTTCTCAATTAAACGCTTATTTAAGAAACTAAAAGCTATTTTAAATTTCCAATATAAAAGTCATATTTTTATTGACAAATATATAAGTATTGTCAGTCCTTTTCTCAATTAGGTGCTTGTTTAAGGAACTAAAACCTATTTTAAATTTCCAATATAAAAGTCATATCTTTAATGAAAAATATATAGGTATTTTCAGTCCTTTCCTTCATTGGGCGCTTATTTAAGAAACTAAAAGCTATTTTAAATTTTCAATATAAAAGCCATATTTTTAATGACAAATATATAGGTATTTTCAGTCCTTTTCTCAAATGGGCGCTTATTTAAGAAACTAAAACCTATTTTAAATTTCCAATATAAAAGTCATATCTTTAATGAAAAATATATAGGTATTTTCAGTCCATTTTTCGATTGGGCGCTTATTTAAGAAACTAAAAGCTATTTTAAATTTCCAATATAAAAGTCATATTTTTAATGAAAAATATATAGGTATATTCACTGCTTTTCTGAACTGGGCGCGTATTTAAGAAACTAAAAGCTATTTTAAATTTGCAATATTAAATTCATATTTTTAATGACAAATATATAGGTATTTTCAGTCCTTTCCTTCATTGGGCGCTTATTTAAGAAACTAAAAGCTATTTTAAATTTCCAATATAAAAGTCATATTTTTAATGACAAGTATATAGGTATTTTCAGTACTTTTCTCAATTAGGTGCTTATTTAAGGAACTAAAAGCTAATTTAAATTTCCAATATAAAAGTCATATTTTTAATGAAAAATATATAGGCATATTCAGTCCTTTTCTCAATTGGGCGCGTATTTAAGAAACTTAAAGCTATTTTAAATTTCCAATATTAAATTCATATTTTTAATGACAAATATATAGGTATTTTGAGTCCTTTTCTCAATTAGGCGCTTATTTAAGGAACTTAAAGCTATTTTAAATTTCCAATATTAAATTCATGTTTTTAATGACAAATATATAGGTATTTTCAGTCCATTTTTCGATTGGGCGCTTATTTAAGAAACTAAAAGCTATTTTAAATTTCCAATATAAAAGTCATATTTTTAATGAAAAATATATAGGTATATTCAGTCCTTTTCTCAATTGGGCGCGTATTTAAGAAACTTAAAGCTATTTTAAATTTCCAATATTAAATTCATATTTTTAATGACAAATATATAAGTATTTTGAGTCCTTTTCTCAATTAGGCGCTTATTTAAGGAACTAAAAGCTATTTTAAATTTCCAATATTAAATACATATTTTTAATACAAATATGAAGGTATTTTCAGTCCTTTCTCGATTGGCCGCTTATTTAAGGAACTAAAATATATTTTAAATTTCCAATATTAAATTCACATTTTTAATGACAAATATAAAGGTATTTTTAGTCCTTTTCTCAATTGGGCACTTATTTAAGAAACTAAAAGCTATTTTAAATTTCAAATGTAAAAGTCATATATTTAATGAAAAATATATAGGTATTTTCAGTCCTTTTCTCAATTAAACGCTTATTTAAGGAACTAAAATCTATTTTAAATTTCCAATATTAAATTCATATTTTTAATACAAATATGAAGGTATTTTCAGTCCTTTCTCAATTAGGCGCTTATTTAAGGAACTAAAATATATTTTAAATTTCCAATATTAAATTCACATTTGTAATGACAAATATAAAGGTATTTTGAGTCCTTTTCTCAATTGGGCGCTTATTTAAGGAACTCAGAGCTATTTTAATTTCAAATATCAAATTCATATTTTTAGCTAGAAATATATAGGAAGTTTCAGTCCTTTCCTTCATTGGGCGCTTATTTAAGAAACTAAAAGCTATTTTTAATTTTCAATATAAAAGCCATATTTTTAATGACAAATATATAGATATTTTCAGTCCTTTTCTCAATTGGGCGCTTATTTAAGAAACTAAAAGCTATTTTAAATTTCCAATATAAAAGTCATATTTTTATTGACAAATATATACGTATTTTCAGTCCTTTTCTCAATTAGGTGCTTATTTAAGGAACTAAAAGCTAATTTAAATTTCCAATATAAAAGTCATATTTTTAATGAAAAATATATAGGTATATTCAGTCCTTTTCTCAATTGGGCGCGTATTTAAGAAACTAAAAGCTATTTTAAATTTCCAATATTAAGTTCATATTTTTAATGACAAATATATAGGTATTTTGAGTCCTTTTCTCAATTAGGCGCTTATTTAAGGAACTAAAAGCTATTTTAAATTTCCAATATAAAAGTCATATTTTTAATGAAAAATATATAGGTATATTCACTCCTTTTCTGAACTGGGCACGTATTTAAGAAACTAAAAGCTATTTTAAATTTCCCATATAAAAGTCATATTTTTAATGAAAAATATATATTTATTTTCAGTCCTTTCCTTCATTGGGCGCTTATTTAAGAAACTAAAAGCTATTTTAAATTTGCAATATTAAATTCATATTTTTAATGACAAATATATAGGTATTTTCAGTCCTTTTCTCAATTGGGCGCTTATTTAAGAAACTTAAAGCTATTTTAAATTTCCAATATAAAAGTCATATTTTTAATGAAAAATAAATATTTATTTTTAGTCCTTTCCTTCATTGGGCGCTTATTTAAGAAACTAAACGCTATTTTAAATTTGCAATATTAAATTCATATTTTTAATGACAAATATATAGGTATTTTTAGTCCTTTTCTTAATTGGGCGCTTATTTAAGGAACTAAAAGCTATTTTAAATTTGCAATATTAAATTCATATTTTTAATGACAAATATATAGGTATTTTCAGTCCTTTTCTCAATTGGGCGCTTATTTAAGAAACTAAAAGCTATTTAAAATTTCCAATATAAAAGTCATATTTTTAATGAAAAATAAATATTTATTTTTAGTCCTTTCCTTCATTGGGCGCTTATTTAAGAAACTAAACGCTATTTTAAATTTGCAATATTAAATTCATATTTTTAATGACAAATGTATAGGTATTTTCAGTTCTTTTCTTAATTGGGCGCTTATTTAAGGAACTAAAAGCTATTTTAAATTTCCAATATTAAATTCATATTTTTAATGACAAATATAAAGGTATTTTCAGTCCTTTTCTCAATTAAACGTTTCGTTAAGAAACTAAAAGCTATTTTAAATTTCCAATATTAAATTCATATTTTTAATACAAATATGAAGGTATTTTCAGTCCTTTCGCAATTGGGCGCTTATTTAAGGAACTAAAATATATTTTAAATTTCCAATATTAAATTCACATTTTTAATGACAAATATAAAGGTATTTTCAATCCTTTTCTCAATTGGGCACTTATTTAAGAAACTAAAAGCTATTTTAAATTTCCAATGTAAAAGTCATATATTTAATGAAAAATATATAGGTATTTTCAGTCCTTTTCTCAATTAAACGCTTATTTAAGGAACTAAAAGCTATTTTAAATTTCCAATATTAAATTCATATTTTTAATGACAAATATAAAGTTATTTTCAGTCCTTTTCTCAATTAAACGCTTATTTAAGAAACTAAAATCTATTTTAAATTTCCAATATTAAATTCATATTTTTAATACAAATATGAAGGTATTTTCAGTCCTTTCTCGATTGGCCGCTTATTTAAGGAACTAAAATATATTTTAAATTTCCAAATAAATTCACATTTTTAATGACAAATATAAAGGTATTTTCAGTCCTTCTCTCAATTGGGCACTTATTTAAGAAACTAAAAGCTATTTTAAATTTCAAATGTAAAAGTCATATTTTTAATGAAAAATAAATAGGTATTTTCAGTCCTTTCCTTCATTGGGCGCTTATTTAAGAAACTAAACGCTATTTTAAATTTCCAATATAAAAGTCATATTTTTAATGACAAATAAACAGGTATTTTCATTCCTTTTCTCAATTAGGTGATTATTTAAGGAACTAAAAGCTATTTTAAATTTCCAATATAAAAGTCATATCTTTAATGAAAAATATATAGGTATTTTCAGTCCATTTTTCAATTGGGCGCTTATTTTAGGAACTAAAAGCTTTTTTAAATTTGCAATATTAAATTCATATTTTTAATGACAAATATATAGGTATTTTCAATCCTTTCCTACATTGGGCGCTTATTTAAGAAACTAAAAGCTATTTTAAATTTCCAATATAAAAGTCATATTTTTAATGACAAATATATAGGTATTTTGAGTCCTTTCCTCAATTAGGCGCTTATTTAAGGAACTAAAAGCTATTTTAAATTTCCAATATTAAATTCATGTTTTTAATGACAAATATATAGGTATTTTCAGTCCATTTTTCAATTGGGCGCTTATTTAAGGAACTAAAAGCTATTTTAAATTTGCAATATTAAATTCATGTTTTTAATGACAAATATATAGGTATTTTCATTCCTTTCCTTCATTGGGCGCTTTATTAAGAAACTAAAAGCTATTTTAAATTTGCAATATTAAATTCATGTTTTTAATGACAAATATATAGGTATTTTCAGTCCTTTTCTCAATTAGGTGCTTATTTAAGGAACTAAAAGCTAATTTAAATTTCCAATATAAAAGTCATATTTTTAATGAAAAATATATAGGTATATTCAGTCCTTTTCTCAATTAAACGCTTATTTAAGAAACTAAAAGCTATTTTAAATTTCCAATATAAAATTCATATTTTCAATACAAATATGAAGGTATTTTCAGTCCTTTCTCAATTGGGCGCTTATTTAAGGAACTAAAATATATTTTAAATTTTCAATATTAAATTCACATTTGTAATGACAAATATAAAGGTATTTTGAGTCCTTTTCTCAATTAGGTGCTTATTTAAGGAACTAAAAGCTAATTTAAATTTCCAATATGAAAGTCATATTTTTAATGAAAAATATATAGGTATATTCAGTCCTTTTCTCATTTAAACGCTTATTTAAGAAACTAAAAGCTATTTTAAATTTCCAATATAAAAGTCATATTTTTATTGACAAATATATAAGTATTGTCAGTCCTTTTCTCAATTAGGTGCTTGTTTAAGGAACTAAAACCTATTTTAAATTTCCAATATAAAAGTCATATCTTTAATGAAAAATATATAGGTATTTTCAGTCCATTTTTCGATTGGGCGCTTATTTAAGAAACTAAAAGCTATTTTAAATTTCCAATATAAAAGTCATATTTTTAATGAAAAATATATAGGTATATTCACTGCTTTTCTGAACTGGGCGCGTATTTAAGAAACTAAAAGCTATTTTAAATTTGCAATATTAAATTCATATTTTTAATGACAAATATATAGGTATTTTCAGTCCTTTCCTTCATTGGGCGCTTATTTAAGAAACTAAAAGCTATTTTAAATTTCCAATATAAAAATCATATTTTTAATGACAAATATATAGGTATTTTCAGTACTTTTCTCAATTAGGTGCTTATTTAAGGAACTAAAAGCTAATTTAAATTTCCAATATAAAAGTCATATTTTTAATGAAAAATATATAGGCATATTCAGTCCTTTTCTCAATTGGGCGCGTATTTAAGAAACTTAAAGCTATTTTAAATTTCCAATATTAAATTCATATTTTTAATGACAAATATATAGGTATTTTGAGTCCTTTTCTCAATTAGGCGCTTATTTAAGGAACTTAAAGCTATTTTAAATTTCCAATATTAAATTCATGTTTTTAATGACAAATATATAGGTATTTTCAGTCCATTTTTCGATTGGGCGCTTATTTAAGAAACTAAAAGCTATTTTAAATTTCCAATATAAAAGTCATATTTTTAATGAAAAATATATAGGTATATTCAGTCCTTTTCTCAATTGGGCGCGTATTTAAGAAACTTAAAGCTATTTTAAATTTCCAATATTAAATTCATATTTTTAATGACAAATATATAGGTATTTTGAGTCCTTTTCTCAATTAGGCGCTTATTTAAGGAACTAAAAGCTATTTTAAATTTCCAATATTAAATTCATGTTTTTAATGACAAATATATAGGTATTTTCAGTCCTTTTCTGAACTGGGCGCGTATTTAAGAAACTAAAAGCTATTTTAAATATCCCATATAAAAGTCATATTTTTAATGAAAAATAAATATTTATTTTCAGTCCTTTCCTTCATTGGGCGCTTATTTAAGAAACTAAAAGCTATTTTAAATTTGCAATATTAAATTCATATTTTTAATGACAAATATATAGGTATTTTCAGTCCTTTTCTCAATTGGGTGCTTATTTAAGAAACTAAAAGCTATTTTAAATTTGCAATATTAAATTCATATTTTTAATGACAAATATATAGGTATTTTCAGTCCTTTCCTTCATTGGGCGCTTATTTAAGAAACTAAATGCTATTTTAAATTTCCAATATAAAAGTCATATTTTTAATGACAAATATATAGGTATTTTCAGTCCTTTTCTCAATTGGGCGCGTATTTAAGAATTAAAAGCTATTTTAAATTTCCAATATAAATGTCATATTTTTAATGACAAATATATAGGTATTTTCAGTACTTTTCTCAATTAGGTGCTTATTTAAGGAACTAAAAGCTAATTTAAATTTCCAATATAAAAGTCATATTTTTAATGACAAATATATAGGTATTTTCAGTCCTTTTCTCAATTGGGCGCTTATTTAAGAAACTTAAAGCTATTTTAAATTTCCAATATAAAAGTCATACAGTGAACTCGCAGAAACGTGAACACCCAGTAACATGAACATCCAAAAACATGAACATTTTTTTTTTACATTGAATATTCTAAAACGTGAACAAAGGCTGAAGGCTCTAAAACGTGAACTTTTTATTGTACGTTAAAATTCAATTTTGTAAGCTTATTTAAAAATTTGGGCATTCCCCGCAGAAGAATTTCGTAGTTTGTTTGTTGTAAACAACTTTTGTTGCTTAATAAGTAGTTTTAGTATTAACGCGGCAGTTCTCCTGGAAGTATATCTCTGTGCTGACTATACATAATAAAAAAGTGATATAAAAATATTTTTTATTGAAAATATGTCTAATAAAAAACCAAAAGTGTTAACTCTTCAAGAAAAGTGTGATATTTTAGAGCTGTTACGGAAAGGTTCATCTGTAACTGGTTTGTCGAAAAAATATAATGTCGTCAAATCGACGATTTGTTTAATTAGAAACAAAAAAGATACGATTTTGAAATGCGTCAATAACACATCTTCGGGTCCTGGAAAACGGAAAACACTGCATACTTCGGAGCTTCCAAAAATGGAAAAATGTCTGTACAAATGGTTTACCCAACTTCGAAATAAAAACCTACCGGTTAGCGGCATTATGATTAAAAACAAAGCTATTGAATTGCACAATCAAATTAAGGAAAATGAACATGCTTATTAAAAGCATTAGCCAGTGATGGTTGGCTTCAGAAATTTAAGAAAAGATACGGTATCCGACTACTTCAAATTTGTGGTGAGAAACTTTCTGCACGCTATCATTTGGTGGAGCTATATAAAGAAAAATTGAAAAGAAGAATAGAAGAGCTTGGACTATGTAACGACTAGCTGTACAATGCTGACGAATCTGGTTTGTGTTGGAAAAACATACCGAACAAAACATATGTCTCCAGTTTGGAAAAAACTGCTCCAGGTGCAAAAATGGAAAAACAAAGACTTACGTTTATGTGTTGCGCAAACGCAGCAGGCTCACATAAGTTAAAGCTTCTTGTAATTGGAAAGGCTAAAAATCCTCGATGTTTCAAAAATTTTAATTGTCCTGTAAATTATAAAAGCTCGAAATCCGTTTGGATGACAGCAGAAATTTTTAAAGACTGGTTTCATCACTCATTTGTTCCTGAGGTAATAATATCACATTTGTAAAAAAATACAGTTTAGTTAGTTTTATTTCTATTTAGGTTACTGAATTTTTTAAAAAAAGCGGACTTACGCCAAAAGCTCTTTTATTACTTGATAATGATCCATCACACCCAGCTGAAGCCGAATTAATATCTGAGAATGGTTTAATTTGTGTCATGTTTTTGCCACCTAACGCCACATCGCTCATCCAACCAATGGACCAGAATGTACTCAAAATAATAAAGCTCCATTACAGAAATACACTACTAGCATCTATTGCAGCAAAAGACTCAGATTTACTTGAATCTATTAAACAGATCACGCTAAAAGAAGCCATTTGTCACTTAGAACGTGCATGGAATCGCATAACTAATGATTTGCTACATAGATGTTGGAAAAACATTTTGAGTTTTGCGACAGACGATTGTGAGGAAAACGTTTTCTTGGCTGTATTGAAAGAAAACTGGGAGAGAGAAGCCCAACAACTAGAAGAAAGTGCGGCTGAACTTTTAAACATCTTGTTTCCTCAGATTATTAAAAAAACTTTAAACGTGCATCATAACTTTACACAATTTTATTTTAGGCTAACTGCACAATTGAAACTGTCCACGAATGGAACAACAACCCTAATGAATGTTCCACTGAATGTGATGTTTTTGAAGTTGAAGAAGAATCTGAAGACTATGAATGCATTATAGAAGAGTCAGTAACTAAAGTTAGGCCAAAGGAGGCTTTAGAAGCACTTAATACGTTGTTGAAATGGGCTGACAGTGGAGATGTAGATCAAAACGATGTCAGAGTATTAAGAAACCTCAAAGAAAAGGCTGCATTACAAAAGCTCAAGCAAAAACAACGTCAACAAGAGATCACCGACTTTTTTGTTTAGCTCGTCAATGAATAATAAAATCATTTTTATAAAACCTTCGAATGAAATAATTTTAACACACCCTTTTGTTGTCTTAGAAAATTATTTATTTGCCGTTGTATCAAAGATTGTTTTTGTTGTTGTTGATTCTTTTCAATAAAAACTAATTAAACAAATTTATAATTGTCGTAGTTTATTCAGCTAACATATATTTTTGATGAATTTAATTACATAGTTTAGAAATTCGTATCTTAGAAACCTTTTTGCAACCCATAGTAGCTATGTAGTACATATATTAAAATAAGGCAGAAACTTACAAAACATAGAATCAAAACATGTTTCATAGGTGAAAAACAACGTATGTACTTTATTTTAAGTTAAATAAAAGATAATAGAAACTAATATATTTTATACAAAAAATGCAATCTAAAACGTGAAAAAGCTTGAAAACGTGAACACCCTCGGTAAAAATTAGTTCATGTTTCTGCGAGTTCACTGTATTTTTAATGACAAATATATAGGTATTTTCAGTACTTTTCTCAATTAGGTGCTTATTTAAGGAACTAAAAGCTAATTTAAACTTCCAATATAAAAGTCATATTTTTACTGAAAAATATATAGGTATATTCAGTCCTTTTCTCAATTGGGCGCGTATTTAAGAAACTTAAAGCTATTTTAAATTTCCAATATTAAATTCATATTTTTAATGACAAATATATAGGTATTTTCAGTCCTTTTCTCAATTGGGCGCTTACTTAAGAAACTAAAAGCTATTTTAAATTTCCAATATAAAAGTCATATTTTTAATGACAAATATATAGGTATTTTCAGTCCTTTCCTTCATTGGGCGCGTATTTAAGAAACTAAAAGCTATTTTAAATTTCCAATATTAAATTCATATTTTTAATGACAAATATATAGGTATTTTCAGTCCTTTTCTCAATTAGGTGCTTATTTAAGGAACTAAAAGCTAATTTAAATTTCCAATATTAAATTCATGTTTTTAATGACAAATATATAGGTATTTTCAGTCCATTTTTCAATTGGGCGCTTATTTAAGGAACTAAAAGCTATTTTAAATTTCCAATATTAAATTCATATTTTTAATGACAAATATATAGGTATTTTGAGTCCTTTCCTCAATTAGGCGCTTATTTAAGGAACTAAAAGCTATTTTAAATTTCCAATATTAAATTCATATTTTTAATGACAACAATATAGGTATTTTCAGTCCTTTTTGCAATTAGGTGCTTATTTAAGGAACTAAAAGCTAATTTAAATTTCCAATATAAAAGTCATATTTTTAATGAAAAATATATAGGTATATTCAGTCCTTTTCTCAATTGGGCGCTTATTTAAGAAACTAAAAGCTATATAAAATTTCCAATGTAAAAGTCATATTTTTAATGACAAATATATAGGTATTTTGAGTCATTTCCTCAATTAGGCGCTTATTTAAGGAACTAAAAGCTAATTTAAATTTCCAATATTGAATTCATATTTTTTAATGAAAAATATATAGGTATTTCAGCCTTTTCTCTATTGGGCGCTGATTTAAGGAACTAAAAGCTATTTTAAAATTCCAATATTAAATTCATATTTTTAATGACAAATATATAGGTATTTTCAGTCCTTTTCTCAATTGGGCGCTTATTTAAGAAACTAAAAGCTATTTTAAATTTCCAATATAAAAGTCATATTTTTAATGAAAAATATAAAAGTCATATCTTTAATGAAAAATATATAGATATATTCACTCCTTTTCTGAATTGGGAGCGTATTTAAGAAACTAAAAGCTATTTTAAATTTCCCATACAAAAGTCATATTTTTAATGAAAATAAATAGGTATTTTCAGTCCTTTCCTTCATTGGGCGCTTATTTAAGAAACTAAACGCTATTTTAAATTTCCAATATAAAAGTCATATTTTTAATGACAAATAAACAGGTATTTTCATTCCTTTTCTCAATTAGGTGATTATTTAAGGAACTAAAAGCTATTTTAAATTTCCAATATAAAAGTCATATCTTTAATGAAAAATATATAGGTATTTTCAGTACATTTTTCAATTGGGCGCTTATTTAAGGAACTAAAAGCTTTTTTAAATTTGCAATATTAAATTCATATTTTTAATGACAAATATATAGGTATTTTCAATCCTTTCCTGCATTGGGCGCTTATTTAAGAAACTAAAAGCTATTTTAAATTTCCAATATAAAAGTCATATTTTTAATGACAAATATATAGGTATTTTGAGTCCTTTCCTCAATTAGGCGCTTATTTAAGGAACTAAAAGCTATTTTAAATTTCCAATATTAAATTCATGTTTTTAATGACAAATATATAGGTATTTTCAGTCCATTTTTCAATTGGGCGCTTATTTAAGGAACTAAAAGCTATTTTAAATTTGCAATATTAAATTCATGTTTTTAATGACAAATATATAGGTATTTTCAGTCCTTTCCTTCATTGGGCGCTTATTTAAGAAACTAAAAGCTATTTTAAATTTGCAATATTAAATTAATGTTTTTAATGACAAATATATAGGTATTTTCAGTCCTTTTCTCAATTAGGTGCTTATTTAAGGAACTAAAAGCTATTTTAAATTTCCAATATAAAAGTCATATTTTTAATGACAAATATATAGGTATTTTCAGTACTTTTCTCAATTAGGTGCTTATTTAAGGAACTAAAAGCTAATTTAAATTTCTAATATAAAAGTCATATTTTTAATGAAAAATATATAGGTATATTCAGTCCTTTTCTTAATTGGGCGCGTATTTAAGAAACTTAAAGCTATTTTAAATTTCCAATATTAAATTCATATTTTTAATGACAAATATATAGGTATTTTCAGTCCTTTTCTCAATTGGGCGCTTATTTAAGAAACTAAAAGCTATTTTAAATTTCCAATATAAAAGTCATATTTTTAATGAAAAATATAAAAGTCATATCTTCAACGAAA
>JASKUP010000308.1:0-21750 GCA_030448955.1 Trichopoda pennipes
CCTCACCACACAACACCCACACACTCCCTCACCACACTCTCTCATTATCACGCTCTCACTTATCACATCTTCACTCAGCATTATAACTCCATCTCATTGATACTCTCCTCTCAATACTCTCATTATCACATCTCATTATCACTCTCATTATCACTCTCCTCATTCTCACTCTCTCACTTATCACTATCTCTCATTATCACTCTCTCATTATCACATTCTCATTATCACTCTCTCATTATCACTCTCTCATTATCACTCTCTTCACATCTCACTCTCTCATTATCACATCTCATTATACACTCTCATTATCACATCTCTCATTATCACTCTCTCATTATCACTCTCTCATTATCACTCTCTCATTATCACATTCTCATTATCACTCTCTCATTATCACTCTCTCATTATCACTCTCTCATTATCACTCTCTCATTATCACTCTCTCATTATCACTCTCTCATTATCTCTCTCATCATATCACTCTCTCATTATCACACTCTCTCATTATCACTCTCTCATTATCACTCTCTCATTATCACTCTCTCATTATCACTCTCTCATTATCATCATCTCTCATTATCACTCTCTCATTATCACTCTCTCATTATCACTCTCTCATTATCACATTCTCATTATCACTCTCTCATTATCACTCTCTCATTATCACTCTCATTATCACTCTCATCCTCTCATTATCACTCTCTCATTATCACATTCTCATTATCACTCTCTCATTATCACTCTCTCATTATCACTCTCTCATTATCACTCTCATTATCACTCTCTCATTCTCACTCTCTCATTATCATTCTCTCATTATCACTCTCTCATTATCACTCTCTCATTATCACTCTCATTATCACATCTCATTATCACTCTCTCATTATCACATTCTCATTATCACTCTCTCATTATCACTCTCTCATTATCACTCTCTCATTATCACTCTCATATCACTCTCTCATATCACTCTCTCATTATCACTCTCTCATTATCACTCTCTCATTATCACTTCTCATTATCACTCTCTCATTATCACATTCTCATTATCACTCTCTCATTATCACTCTCTCATTATCACTCTCTCATTCTCCTCTCTCATTATCACTCATTATCTCTCTCATTATCACTCTCTCATTATCACTCTCTCATTATCACATTCTCATTATCACTCTCTCATTATCACATCTCTCATTATCACTCTCTCTTATCACATCTCATTATCACTCTCTCATTATCACTCTCTCATTATCACTCTCTCATTATCACTTCTCATTATCACTCTCTCATTATCACATCTCATTATCACTCTCTCATTATCACTCTCTCATTATCACTCTCTCATTATCACATTCTCATTATCACTCTCTCATTATCACATCTCTCATTATCACTCTCTCATTATCACTCTCTCATTATCACTCTCTCATTATCACATTCTCTCATTATCACTCTCTCATTATCACTCTCTCATTATCACTCTCTCATTATCACATCTCTCATTATCACATTCTCTATTATCACTCTCTCATTATCACTCTCTCTTATCACTCTCTCATTATCACATTCTCATTATCACTCTCTCATTATCACTCTCTCATTATCACTCTCTCATTATCACTCTCTCATTATCACTCTCTCATTATCACTCTCTCATTATCACTCTCTCATTATCACTTCTCATTATCACTCTCTCATTATCACATTCTCATTATCACTCTCTCATTATCACTCTCTCATTATCACTCTCTCATTATCACATCTCATTATCACTCTCTCATTATCACTCTCTCTCATTATCATCTCTCATTATCACTCTCTCATTATCACATCTCATTATCACTCTCTCATTATCACTCTCTCATTATCACTCTCTCATTATCACTTCTCATTATCACATTCTCATTATCACTCTCTCATTATCACTCTCTCATTATCACTCTCTCATTATCACTCTCTCATTATCACATTCTCATTATCACTCTCTCATTATCACATCTCTCATTATCACTCTCTCATTATCACATCTCTCATTATCACTCTCTCATTCTCACTCTCTCATTATCACATCTCATTATCACTCTCTAATTATCACTCTCTCATTATCACTCTCTCATTATCACTCTCTCATTATCACTCTCTCATTATCACATTCTCATTATCACTCTCTCATTATCACTCCTCATTATCACTCTCTCATTATCACTCTCTCATTATCACTCTCTCATTATCACTCTCTCATTATCACTCTCTCATTATCACTCTCTCATTATCACTCTCTCATTATCACTCTCTCATTATCACTCTCTCATTATCACTCTCTCATTATCACATTCTCATTATCACTCTCTCATTATCACTTCTCATTATCACTCTCTCATTATCACTCTCTCATTATCACATTCTCATTATCACTCTCTCATTATCACTCTTCATTCTCACTCTCTCATTATCACTTCTCATTATCACTCTCTCATTATCACTCTCTCATTATCACTCTCTCATTATCTCTCTCATTATCACTCTCATTATCACCTCTCATTATCACTGCTCTCATTATCACTCTCATTATCACATTCTCATTATCACTCTCTCATTATCACTCTCCTCATTATCACTCTCTCATTCTCACTCTCTCATTATCACTCTCTCATTATCACTCTCTCATTATCACTCTCATTATCACTCTCTCATTCATCTCATTATCACTCTCATTATCACATTCTCATTATCACTCTCTCATTATCACTCTCTCATTATCACTCTCTCATTATCACATTCTCATTATCACTCTCTCATTATCACTCTCTCATTATCACTCTCTCATTCTCACTCTCTCATTATCACATTCTCATTATCATCTCTCATTATCACTCTCTCATTATCACTCTCTCATTCTCACTCTCTCATTATCACATTCTCATTATCACTCTCTTATTATCACTCTCTCATTATCACTCTCTCATTCTCACTCTCTCATTATCACATTCTCATTATCACTCTCTCATTATCACTCTCTCATTATCACTCTCTCATTATCACTCTCTCATTATCACTCTCTCATTCTCTCTCATTATCACATTCTCATTATCACTCTCTCATTATCACTCTCTCATTATCACTCTCTCATTATCACATTCTCATTATCACTCTCTCATTATCACTCTCTCATTATCACTCTCTCATTCTCACTCTCTCATTATCACATTCTCATTATCATTCTCATTATCACTCTCTCATTATCACTCTCTCATTATCACTCTCTCATTCTCACTCTCTCATTATCACTCTCTCATTATCACTCTCTCATTATCACTCTCTCATTATCACTCTCTCATTATCACATTCTCATTATCACTCTCTCATTATCACATTCTCATTATCACTCTCTCATTATCACATTCTCATTATCACTCTCTCATTATCACATTCTCATTATCACTCTCTCATTATCACTCTCTCATTATCACTCTCTCATTCTCACTCTCTCATTATCATTCTCTCATTATCACTCTCACATTATCACTCTCTCATTATCACTCTCTCATTATCACATTCTCATATCACTCTCTCATTATCACATTCTCATTAATCACTCTCTCATTATCACTCCTCATTATCACTCTCTCATTATCACTCTCTCATTATCACATTCTCATTATCACTCTCTCATTATCACACTCTCATTATCACTCTCTCATTATCACTCTCTCATTATCACATTCTCATTATCACTCTCATTATCACATTCTCATTATCACTCTCTCATTATCACTCTCTCATTATCCACTCTCTCATTATCACTCTCTCATTATCATCTCACATTATCCCTCTTCATTATCACTCTCTCATTATCACTCTCTCATTATCACTCTCTCATTATCACATTCTCATTATCACTCTCTCATTATCACATTCTCATTATCACTCTCTCATTATCACTACCTCATTATCACTCTCTCATTATCACTCTCGCATTATCACATTCTCATTATCACTCTCTCATTATCACATTCTCATTATCACTCTCTCATTATCACTCTCTCATTATCACTCTCTCATTATCACTCTCTCATTCTCACTCTCTCATTATCATTCTCTCATTATCACTCTCTCATTATCACTCTCTCATTATCACTCTCTCATTATCACATTCTCATTATCACTCTCTCATTATCACATTCTCATTATCACTCTCTCATTATCACTCTCTCATTATCACTCTCTCATTATCACATTCTCATTATCACTCTCTCATTATCACTCTCTCATTATCACTCTCTCATTCTCACTCTCTCATTATCACATTCTCATTATCATTCTCTCATTATCACTCTCTCATTATCACTCTCTCATTCTCACTCTCTTATTATCACATTCTCATTATCACTCTCTTATTATCACTCTCTCATTATCACTCTCTCATTATCACTCTCTCATTATCACATTCTCATTATCACTCTCTCATTATCACTCTCTTATTATCACTCTCTCATTCTCACTCTCTCATTATCATTCTCTCATTATCACTCTCTCATTATCACTCTCTCATTATCACTCTCTCATTATCACATTCTCATTATCACTCTCTCATTATCACATTCTCATTATCACTCTCTCATTATCACTACCTCATTATCACTCTCTCATTATCACTCTCTCATTATTACTCTCTCATTATCACTCTCTCATTATCACTCTCTCATTATCACTCTCTCATTCTCACTCTCTCATTATCATTCTCTCATTATCACTCTCTCATTATCACTCTCTCATTATCACTCTCTCATTATCACATTCTCATTATCACTCTCTCATTATCACATTCGCATTATCACTCTCTCATTATCACTACCTCATTATCACTCTCTCATTATCACATTCTCATTATCACTCTCTCATTATCACTCTCTCATTATCACTCTCTCATTATCACATTCTCATTATCACTCTCTTATTATCACATTCTCATTATCACTCTCTCATTCTCACTCTCTCATTATCACATTCTCATTATCACTCTCTTATTATCACTCTCTCATTATCACTCTCTCATTATCACTCTCTCATTATCACATTCTCATTATCACTCTCTCATTATCAATCTCTCATTATCACATTCGCATTATCACTCTCTCATTATCACTACCTCATTATCACTCTCTCATTATCACTACCTCAGTATCACTCTCATTATCACTCTCTCATTATTACTCTCTCATTATCACTCTCCTCATTATCACTCTCTCATTATCACTCTCTCATTCTCACTCTCTCATTATCATTCTCTCATTATCACTCTCTCATTATCACTCTCTCATTATCACATTCTCATTATCACTCTCTCATTATCACATTCGCATTATCACTCTCTCATTATCACTCTCTCATTATCACTCTCTCATTATCACATTCTCATTATCACTCTCTCATTATCACTCTCTCATTATCACTCTCTCATTATTACATTCTCATTATCACTCTCTCGTTATCACATTCTCATTATCACTCTCTCATTATCACTACCTCAT
Source organism: Trichopoda pennipes (assembly GCA_030448955.1). Lineage (NCBI taxonomy): Eukaryota > Metazoa > Arthropoda > Insecta > Diptera > Tachinidae > Trichopoda > Trichopoda pennipes. The sequence goes on from JASKUP010000308.1 coordinate 5,532, forward strand.
TATCACTCTCTCATTATCACTCTCGCATTATCACTCTCTCATTATCACTTTCTTATTATCACTCTCTCATTATCACTCTCTCATTATCACTCTCTCATTATCACATTCTCATTATCACTCTCTCATTATCACTCTCTCATTATCACTCTCTCATTCTCACTCTCTCATTATCATTCTCTCATTATCACTCTCTCATTATCACTCTCTCATTATCACTCTCTCATTATCACATTCTCATTATCACTCTCTCATTGTCACATTCTCATTATCACTCTCTCATTATCACTACCTCATTATCACTCTCTCATTATCACTCTCTCATTATCACTCTCTCATTATCACATTCTCATTATCACTCTCTCATTATCACATTCTCATTATCACTCTCTTATTATCACTCTCTCATTATCACTCTCTCATTATCACTCTCTCATTATCACATTCTCATTATCACTCTCTCATTATCACATTCTCATTATCACTCTCTCATTATCACATTCTCATTATCACTCTCTCATTATCACTCTCGCATTATCACATTCTCATTATCACTCTCTCATTATCACATTCTCATTATCACTCTCTCATTATCACTCTCTCATTATCACTCTCTCATTCTCACTCTCTCATTATCATTCTCTCATTATCACTCTCTCATTATCACTCTCTCATTATCACTCTCTCATTATCACATTCTCATTATCACTCTCTCATTATCACATTCTCATTATCACTCTCTCATTATCACTCTCTCATTATCACTCTCTCATTATCACATTCTCATTATCACTCTCTCATTATCACTCTCTCATTATCACTCTCTCATTCTCACTCTCTCATTATCACATGCTCATTATCATTCTCTCATTATCACTCTCTCATTATCACTCTCTCATTCTCACTCTCTCATTATCACTCTCTCATTATCACATTCTCATTATCACTCTCTCATTATCACTCTCTCATTATCACTCTCTCATTCTCACTCTCTCATTATCATTCTCTCATTATCACTCTCTCATTATCACTCTCTCATTATCACTCTCTCATTATCACATTCTCATTATCGCTCTCTCATTATCACATTCTCATTATCACTCTCTCATTATCACTACCTCATTATCACTCTCTCATGATCACTCTCTCATTATTACTCTCTCATTATCACTCTCTCATTATCACTCTCTCATTATCACTCTCTCATTCTCACTCTCTCATTATCATTCTCTCATTATCACTCTCTCATTATCACTCTCTCATTATCACTCTCTCATTATCACATTCTCATTATCACTCTCTCATTATCACATTCGCATTATCACTCTCTCATTATCACTACCTCATTATCACTCTCTCATTATCACTCTCGAATCCATTTGATGCAAGAGTTTCTAAATATCTTGTTGTTGTTAAGTTTTGTTTTTTTATGTCAATATTAATATCACCAATAATAACTACTTCTTGTTTGTTCTTAAACTTGTTTATGGTCTGCTCTATTTCTTTTATAAATTTGTTTACATTTTGTGAGGGTGGGCGGTAAACAGAGAGTATTGTTATGATTTTATCGTTTATGCTAACATCTATTTGAGAAGCCTCGAAATTATTACTATTTAAAGAGACTTTAGAAAAAGATAAGTTCTTCCTTATATACAGAGCAATGCCACCTCCTGTCAAAGAGTTGCCAAGATTATCTTTTCTATTTAAAAATATTGATGTAAAACCATTTATTTTATACAAGTCTATTTCCTCGTCTGTTATATTTGTCTCAACAAGTATTATAATTTTTATTTCCTTTATAATTCCGTATATTTCAACTAAAAAATTAGTGAAATTCTTTCTTAGTGATCTAATATTCATAAAAATTAGTGTTAAGGGATAACTTAAATAATTTTTCTTTATTTCATTAAAATTTTTGATAGTTTCTATTTCTATATTGTTCATTTTCTGTATTGTTTTCTTTATTTTTCACAAGTTTAAATTGTTTTTTTCTAGAAGCAAACTAAAATTAAATTGCGAGATTAATTTGTAGCGCATATTAATTCTTAATTTGTGTTGTTTCTTATTATGATAACTGGCGAGTTCTCTACTTTACGGGCCAAAATAATGCCATTTCTAACCCAGACAAATTTCCAATTATATTCCCTTGCCTTTGTTTTTGCCATCCATAATAATCTTCTGTTATAGGGCGTAAGGTCATCATTAATGAATATGTCATTATTCTGGGTGTTGGTATTCGAAATGTCATTCTCCACACTATTAAAAATGTTAGCATTAATTCTCCTCCCTTTCAATTTTCCCATTATCTCCTGCTTTTTATTCACGTTCGAAAACTCTATTATAATTTTGTTTTTATTTTTTACTTTATATGCATTACTTATGTCTGTATTATTTAGTTCAATTAATACCGATGAAGAAATTTTTTTTATGATATCACTTGCACTCATGTTGTTGTTTTCTACGTTTGTAATAACTATATTTCTCTTAATTGCATTTTGCTCAATTATATTTATGCGCTCTTCCAGATTATTTATGGTTTTACTGTTTTCTTTGTTTTTATCGGAAAGTTCATTGACCTTGGCATTTAATGCAGAAACTTTATTCGTTATGTTTTTTAGTGCATTTAAAATTTCATCTCTTAATTGAACGTTGTTATCATTTATATTAAGAGACATCGATTTCATTGTTGTTTTGATGTCATTTATATCTGCTTGTACATTACTTAGTTTTACATTTAATTGGTTCATTGTCAATTGATCCTGTATTTGGCTGTTTCCGTCCTCCAGGTTATTAGATTCACTGTTTTCTTCAAGTGTTATGGATGGCAATGGGGATTTACCTTTTCTGCATACTTGACATTTCCATTCCGCCTTCCTCTCCGCCGTCATAGAATCATAAGTTTTTTTTGCAAGAGTTGTGCATGGCGCATAATGATAATTGGCCTTGCAGTTCATACATTTGACGAAATCTCCCGTGATTGGAAGAGAATTTTTGCAATGATCACACTTTGAACTCATTATTTCTCTTATTCTGTTCTGATAAATATATATATTGATTTAAAAGATTTTTTCTTTTAATTTTATTGCTTTCACTTTAAAGATTTTTTGTTCCTTTTTTAAGTTGTACAAAATTATTTAAATTAAATATAACCACTGATTTTAATTAATATTGAAGCAATAATATTTTCTTGTCTATCGATTTATTATATAATTCACAACAGTTTTTTGTAATTTTTTTTTGGCAGCACTACCGTATACACGTCCGTTCGCTTGGAAGTCACGAAGTCACGACACAACCGTTAACAGTAGTAGTCGACACAACAGTTAACACTAGTAGTCGACACAACCGTTAACAGTAGTGTCGACACAACCGTTAACAGTAATAGTCGACACAACGGTTAACAGTAGTAGTCGACACAACCGTTAACAGTAGTGTTGACACAACCGTTAACAGTAGTAGTCGACACAGCCGTTAACAGTAGTAGTCGACACAACCGTTAACAGTAGTAGTCGACACAACCGTTAAGAGTAGTGTCGACACAACCGTTAACAGCAGTAGTCGACACAACCGTTAACAGTAGTAGTCGACACAACCGTTAACAGCAGTAGTCGACACAACCGTTAACAGTAGTAGTCGACACAACCGTTAACAGTACTAGTCGACACAACCGTTAACAGTAGTGTTGACACAAATGTTAACAGTAGTGTTGACACAACAGTTAACAGTAGTAGTCGACACAACCGTTAACAGTAGTGTTGACACAACCGTTAACAGTAGTGTTGACACAACAGTTAACAGTAGTGTTGACACAACCGTTAACAGTAGTGTTGACACAACCGTTAACAGTAGTGTCGACACAACCGTTAACAGTAGTGTCGACACAACCGTTAACAGTAGTGTCGACACAACCGTTAACTGTAGTAGTCGACACAACCGTTAACAGTAGTGTTGACACAACAGTTAACAGTAGTAGTCGACACAACCGTTAACAGTAGTAGTCGACACAACCGTTAACAGTAGTGCTGACACAACCGTTAACAGTAGTGTCGACACAACCTTTAACAGTAGTGTTGACACAACCGTTAACAGTAGTAGTCGACACAACCGTTAACAGCAGTAGTCGACACAACCGTTAACAGTAGTAGTCGACACAACCGTTAACAGTAGTAGTCGACACAACCGTTAACAGTAGTGTCGACACAACCGTTAACAGTAGTAGTCGACACAACGGTTAATAGTAGTAGTCAGCAACAACTGTTAACAGTATTAGTCGACACAACCGTTAACAGTAGTGTCGACACAACCTTTAACAGTAGTGTTGACACAACCGTTAACAGTAGTAGTCGACACAACCGTTAACAGCAGTAGTCGACACAACCGTTAACAGTAGTTAACAGTAGTGTCGACACAACCGTTTACAGTAGTAGTCGACTCAACCATTAACAGTAGTGTCGACACAACCGTTTACAGTAGTAGTCGACACAACCGTTAACAGTAGTGTTGACACAACCGTTAACAGTAGTGTTGACACAACCGTTAACAGTAGTAGTCGACACAACCGTTAACAGTAGTGTCGACTACTACTGTTAACGGTTGTGTCAACACTACTGTTAACGGTTGTGTCGACTACTACTGTTAACTGTTGTGTCAACACTACTGTTAACGGTTGTGTCGACTACTACTGTTAACCGTTGTGTCGACTATTACTGTTAACGGTTGTGTCGACACAACTGTTAACGGTTGTGTCGACCCTACTGTTAACGGTTGTGTCGACTACTACTGTTAACGGTTGTGTCGACTACTACTGTTAACGGTTGTGTCGACACTACTGTTAACGGTTGTGTCGACTACTACTGTTAACGGTTGTGTCAACACTACTGTTAACGGTTGTGTCGACTACTACTGTTAACTGTTGTGTCAACACTACTGTTAACGGTTGTGTCAACACTACTGTTACACGGTTTTGTCGACACTACTGTTAACGGTTGTGTCGACTACTACTGTTAACGGTTGTGTCGACTACTACTGTTAACGGTTGTGTCGACTACTACTGTTAACGGTTGTGTCGACTACTGCTGTTAACGGTTGTGTCGACTACTACTGTTAACGGTTGTGTCAACCCTACTGTTAAAGGCTGTGTCGACACTACTGTTAACGGTTGTGTCAGCACTACTGTTAACGGTTGTGTCGACAACTACTGTTAACGGTTGTGTCGACAACTACTGTTAACGGTTGTGTCAACACTACTGTTACACGGTTTTGTCGACACTACTGTTAACGGTTGTGTCGACTACTACTGTTAACGGTTGTGTCGACTACTACTGTTAACGGTTGTGTCGACTACTACTGTTAACGGTTGTGTCGACTACTGCTGTTAACGGTTGTGTCGACTACTACTGTTAACGGTTGTGTCAACCCTACTGTTAAAGGTTGTGTCGACACTACTGTTAACGGTTGTGTCAGCACTACTGTTAACGGTTGTGTCGACAACTACTGTTAACGGTTTTGTCGACTACTACTGTTAACGGTTGTGTCAACACTACTGTTAACGGTTGTGTTGACTACTATTGTTAACTGTTGTGTCAACACTACTGTTAACAGTTGTGTCAACACTACTGTTAACGGTTGGGTCGACACTACTGTTAACGGTTGTGTCGACCACTACTGTTAACGGTTGTGTCGACTACTACTGTTAACGGTTGTGTCAACACTACTGTTACAGGCTGTGTCGACACTACTGTTAACGGTTGTGTCAACACTACTGTTAACGGTTGTGTCAACACTACTGTTAACGGTTGTGTCGACAACTACTGTTAACGGTTGTGTCGACTACTACTGTTAACGGTTGTGTCGACTACTACTGTTAACTCTTGTGTCGACACTACTGTTAACGGTTGTGTCGACTACTACAGTTAACGGTTGTGTCGACACTACTGTTAACGGTTGTGTCAACACTACTGTTAACGGTTGTGTCGACAACTACTGTTAACGGTTGTGTCGACAACTACTGTTAACGGTTGTGTCTACTACAACTGTTAACGGTTCTGTCGACTACTACTGTTAACGGTTCTGTCAACACTACTGTTAACGCTTGTGTCGACTACTACTGTTAACGGTTGTGTCAACACTACTGTTAACGGTTGTGTCGACAACTACTGTTAACGGTTGTGTCGACATCTACTGTTAACGGTTGTGTCTACTACTACTGTTAATGGTTGTGTCGACTAAAACTGTTAACGGTTGTGTCGACAATATTCTTAACGGTTGTGTCGACTACTACTGTTAACGGTTGTGTCAACACTACTGTTAACGGTTGTGTCAACACTACTGTTAACGGTTGTGTCGACAATATTCTTAACGGTTGTGTCGACAATATTCTTAACGGTTGTGTCGACAATATTCTTAACGGTTGTGTCGACTACTACTGTTAACGGTTGTGGCGACTACAACTGTTAACGGCTGTGTCGACTACTACTGTTAACGGTTGTGTCAACACTACTGTTAACGGTTGTGTCGACTACTACTGTTAACTGTTGTGTCAACACTACTGTTAACGGTTGTGTCGACACTACTGTTAACGGTTGTGTCGACTACTACTGTTAACGGTTGTGTCGACTACTACTGTTAACGGTTGCGTCGACTACTACTGTTAACGGTTGTGTTGACACTACTGTTAACGGTTGTGTCGACTACTACTGTTAACGGTTGTGTCAACACTACTGTTAACGGTTGTGTCGACTACTACTGTTAACTGTTGTGTCAACACTACTGTTAACGGTTGTGTCAACACTACTGTTACACGGTTGTGTCGACACTACTGTTAACGGTTGTGTCGACTACTACTGTTAACGGTTGTGTCGACTACTACTGTTAACGGTTGTGTCGACTACTGCTGTTAACGGTTGTGTCGACTACTACTGTTAACGGTTGTGTCGACTACTGCTGTTAACGGTTGTGTCGACACTACTCTTAACGGTTGTGTCGACTTCTACTGTTAACGGTTGTGTCGACTACTACTGTTAACGGCTGTGTCGACTACTACTGTTAACGGTTGTGTCAACACTACTGTTAACGGTTGTGTCGACTACTACTGTTAACCGTTGTGTCGACTATTACTGTTAACGGTTGTGTCGACACTACTGTTAACGGTTGTGTCGACTACTACTGTTAACGGTTGTGTCGACTACTACTGTTAACGGCTGTGTCGACTACTACTGTTAACGGTTGTGTCAACACTACTGTTAACGGTTGTGTCGACTACTACTGTTAACGGCTGTGTCGACTACTACTGTTAACGGTTGTGTCAACACTACTGTTAACGGTTGTGTCGACTACTACTGTTAACTGTTGTGTCAACACTACTGTTAACGGTTGTGTCGACCCTACTGTTAACGGTTGTGTCGACTACTACTGTTAACGCTTGTGTCGACTACTACTGTTAACGGTTGTGTCGACACTACTGTTAACGGTTGTGTCGACTACTACTGTTAACGGTTGTGTCAACACTACTGTTAACGGTTGTGTCGACTACTACTGTTAACTGTTGTGTCAACACTACTGTTAACGGTTGTGTCAACACTACTGTTACACGGTTGTGTCGACACTACTGTTAACGGTTGTGTCGACTACTACTGTTAACGGTTGTGTCGACTACTACTGTTAACGGTTGTGTCGACTACTACTGTTAACGGTTGTGTCGACTACTGCTGTTAACGGTTGTGTCGACTACTGCTGTTAACGGTTGTGTCGACTACTACTGTTAACGGTTGTGTCAACACTACTGTTAAAGGTTGTGTCGACACTACTGTTAACGGTTGTGTCAGCACTACTGTTACGGTTGTGTCGACTACTACAGTTAACGGTTGTGTCGACACTACTGTTACCGGTTGTGTCGACACTACTGTTAACGGTTGTGTCAACACTACTGTTAACGGTTGTGTCAACACTACTGTTAACGGTTGTGTCGACAACTACTGTTAACGGTTGTGTCGACAACTACTGTTAACGGTTGTGTCTACTACTACTGTTAACAGTTGTGTCGACTACTACTGTTAACGGTTGTGTCAACACTACTGTTAACGGTTGTGTTGACTACTACTGTTAACTGTTGTGTCAACACTACTGTTAACGGTTGTGTCAACACTACTGTTAACGGTTGGGTCGACACTACTGTTAACGGTTGTGTCGACTACTACTGTTAACGGTTGTGTCGACTACTACTGTTAACGGTTGTGTCGACTACTACTGTTAACTCTTGTGTCGACACTACTGTTAACGGTTGTGTCGACTACTACAGTTAACGGTTGTGTCGACACTACTGTTAACGGTTGTGTCAACACTACTGTTAACGGTTGTGTCGACAACTACTGTTAACGGTTGTGTCGACAACTACTGTTAACGGTTGTGTCTACTACAACTGTTAACGGTTGTGTCGACTACTACTGTTAACGGTTCTGTCAACACTACTGTTAACGCTTGTGTCGACTACTACTGTTAACGGTTGTGTCAACACTACTGTTAACGGTTGTGTCGACAACTACTGTTAACGGTTGTGTCGACATCTACTGTTAACGGTTGTGTCTACTACTACTGTTAATGGTTGTGTCGACTAAAACTGTTAACGGTTGTGTCGACAATATTCTTAACGGTTGTGTCGACTACTACTGTTAACGGTTGTGTCAACACTACTGTTAACGGTTGTGTCGACAACTACTGTTAACGCTTGTGTCGACTACTACTGTTAACGGTTGTGTCAACACTACTGTTAACGGTTGTGTCGACAATATTCTTAACGGTTGTGTCGACAATATTCTTAACGGTTGTGTCGACTACTACTGTTAACAGTTGTGGCGACTACAACTGTTAACGGCTGTGTCGACTACTACTGTTAACTGTTGTGTCGACTACTACTGTTAACGGTTGTGTCGACACTACTGTTAACGGTTGTGTCGACTACTACTGTTAACGGTTGTGTCGACTACTACTGTTAACGGTTGTGTCGACTACTACTGTTAACGGTTGTGTTGACACTACTGTTAACGGTTGTGTCGACTACTACTGTTAACGGTTGTGTCAACACTACTGTTAACGGTTGTGTCGACTACTACTGTTAACTGTTGTGTCAACACTACTGTTAACGGTTGTGTCAACACTACTGTTACACGGTTGTGTCGACACTACTGTTAACGGTTGTGTCGACTACTACTGTTAACGGTTGTGTCGACTACTACTGTTAACGGTTGTGTCGACTACTGCTGTTAACGGTTGTGTCGACTACTACTGTTAACGGTTGTGTCAACACTACTGTTAAAGGTTGTGTCGACACTACTGTTAACGGTTGTGTCAGCACTACTGTTAACGGTTGTGTCGACTACTACTGTTAACGGTTGTGTCGACTACTACTGTTAACTGTTGTGTCAACACTACTGTTAACGGTTGTGTCGACTACTACAGTTAACGGTTGTGTCGACACTACTGTTAACGGTTGTGTCGACACTACTGTTAACGGTTGTGTCGACACTACTGTTAACGGTTGTGTCAACACTACTGTTAACGGTTGTGTCAACACTACTGTTAACTGTTGTGTCAACACTACTGTTAACGGTTGTGTCAACACTACTGTTAACGGTTGTGTCGACTACTACTGTTAACTGTTGTGTCAACACTACTGTTAACATTTGTGTCAACACTACTGTTAACGGTTGTGTCGACTAGTACTGTTAACGGTTGTGTCGACTACTACTGTTAACGGTTGTGTCGACTACTGCTGTTAACGGTTGTGTCGACTACTACTGTTAACGGTTGTGTCGACTACTGCTGTTAACGGTTGTGTCGACACTACTCTTAACGGTTGTGTCGACTACTACTGTTAACGGTTGTGTCGACTACTACTGTTAACGGCTGTGTCGACTACTACTGTTAACGGTTGTGTCAACACTACTGTTAACGGTTGTGTCGACTACTACTGTTAACCGTTGTGTCGACTATTACTGTTAACGGTTGTGTCGACACTACTGTTAACGGTTGTGTCGACTACTAGTGTTAACTGTTGTGTCGACTACTACTGTTAACGGTTGTGTCGTGACTTCGTGACTTCCAAGCGAACGGACGTGTATACGGTAGTGCTGCCAAAAAAAAATTACAAAAAACTGTTGTGAATTATATAATAAATCGATAGACAAGAAAATATTATTGCTTCAATATTAATTAAAATCAGTGGTTATATTTAATTTAAATAATTTTGTACAACTTAAAAAAGGAACAAAAAATCTTTAAAGTGAAAGCAATAAAATTAAAAGAAAAAATCTTTTAAATCAATATATATATTTATCAGAACAGAATAAGAGAAATAATGAGTTCAAAGTGTGATCATTGCAAAAATTCTCTTCCAATCACGGGAGATTTCGTCAAATGTATGAACTGCAAGGCCAATTATCATTATGCGCCATGCACAACTCTTGCAAAAAAAACTTATGATTCTATGACGGCGGAGAGGAAGGCGGAATGGAAATGTCAAGTATGCAGAAAAGGTAAATCCCCATTGCCATCCATAACACTTGAAGAAAACAGTGAATCTAATAACCTGGAGGACGGAAACAGCCAAATACAGGATCAATTGACAATGAACCAATTAAATGTAAAACTAAGTAATGTACAAGCAGATATAAATGACATCAAAACAACAATGAAATCGATGTCTCTTAATATAAATGATAACAACGTTCAATTAAGAGATGAAATTTTAAATGCACTAAAAAACATAACGAATAAAGTTTCTGCATTAAATGCCAAGGTCAATGAACTTTCCGATAAAAACAAAGAAAACAGTAAAACCATAAATAATCTGGAAGAGCGCATAAATATAATTGAGCAAAATGCAATTAAGAGAAATATAGTTATTACAAACGTAGAAAACAACAACATGAGTGCAAGTGATATCATAAAAAAAATTTCTTCATCGGTATTAATTGAACTAAATAATACAGACATAAGTAATGCATATAAAGTAAAAAATAAAAACAAAATTATAATAGAGTTTTCGAACGTGAATAAAAAGCAGGAGATAATGGGAAAATTGAAAGGGAGGAGAATTAATGCTAACATTTTTAATAGTGTGGAGAATGACATTTCGAATACCAACACCCAGAATAATGACATATTCATTAATGATGACCTTACGCCCTATAACAGAAGATTATTATGGATGGCAAAAACAAAGGCAAGGGAATATAATTGGAAATTTGTCTGGGTTAGAAATGGCATTATTTTGGCCCGTAAAGTAGAGAACTCGCCAGTTATCATAATAAGAAACAACACAAATTAAGAATTAATATGCGCTACAAATTAATCTCGCAATTTAATTTTAGTTTGCTTCTAGAAAAAAACAATTTAAACTTGTGAAAAATAAAGAAAACAATACAGAAAATGAACAATATAGAAATAGAAACTATCAAAAATTTTAATGAAATAAAGAAAAATTATTTAAGTTATCCCTTAACACTAATTTTTATGAATATTAGATCACTAAGAAAGAATTTCACTAATTTTTTAGTTGAAATATACGGAATTATAAAGGAAATAAAAATTATAATACTTGTTGAGACAAATATAACAGACGAGGAAATAGACTTGTATAAAATAAATGGTTTTACATCAATATTTTTAAATAGAAAAGATAATCTTGGCAACTCTTTGACAGGAGGTGGCATTGCTCTGTATATAAGGAAGAACTTATCTTTTTCTAAAGTCTCTTTAAATAGTAATAATTTCGAGGCTTCTCAAATAGATGTTAGCATAAACGATAAAATCATAACAATACTCTCTGTTTACCGCCCACCCTCACAAAATGTAAACAAATTTATAAAAGAAATAGAGCAGACCATAAACAAGTTTAAGAACAAACAAGAAGTAGTTATTATTGGTGATATTAATATTGACATAAAAAAACAAAACTTAACAACAACAAGATATTTAGAAACTCTTGCATCAAATGGATTCGAGAGTGATAATGAGAGAGTGATAATGAGGTAGTGATAATGAGAGAGTGATAATGCGAATGTGATAATGAGAGAGTGATAATGAGAATGTGATAATGAGAGAGTGATAATGAGAGAGTGATAATGAGAGAGTGATAATGAGAGAATGATAATGAGAGAGTGAGAATGAGAGAGTGATAATGAGAGAGTGATAATGAGAGAGTGATAATGAGAGAGTAATAATGAGAGAGTGATCATGAGAGAGTGATAATGAGGTAGTGATAATGAGAGAGTGATAATGAGAATGTGATAATGAGAGAGTGATAATGAGAGAGTGATAATGAGAGAGTGATAATGAGAATGTGATAATGAGAGAGTGATAATGAGAGAGTAATAATGAGAGAGTGATAATGCAAGAGTGATAATGAGAGAGTGATAATGAGGTAGTGATAATGAGAGAGTGATAATGAGAATGTGATAATGAGAGAGTGATAATGAGAATGTGATAATGAGAGAGTGATAATGAGAGAGTGATAATGAGAGAGCGATAATGAGAGAATGATAATGAGAGAGTGAGAATGAGAGAGTGATAATGAGAGAGTGATAATGAGAATGTGATAATGAGAGAGTGATAATGAGAATGTGATAATGAGAGAGTGATAATGAGAGAGTGATAATGAGAGAGTGATAATGAGAGAGTGATAATGAGAATGTGATAATGAGAGAGTGATAATGAGAGAGTGATAATGAGAGAGTGATAATAAGAAAGTGATAATGAGAGAGTGATAATGCGAGAGTGATAATGAGAGAGTGATAATGAGGTAGCGATAATGAGAGAGTGATAATGAGAATGTGATAATGAGAGAGTGATAATGAGAATGTAATAATGAGAGAGTGATAATGAGAGAGTGATAATGAGAGAGTGATAATGAGAGAATGATAATGAGAGAGTGAGAATGAGAGAGTGATAATGAGAGAGTGATAATGAGAGAGTGATAATGAGAATGTGATAATGAGAGAGTGATAATGAGAATGTGATAATGAGAGAGTGATAATGAGAGAGTGATAATGAGAGAGTGATAATAAGAGAGTGATAATGAGAATGTGATAATGAGAGAGTGAGAATGAGAGAGTGATAATGGAAGAGTGATAATGAGATAGTGATAACGAGAGAATGATAATGAGAATGTGATAATGAGAGAGTGATAATAAGAGAGTGATAATGAGAATGTGATAATGAGAGAGTGAGAATGAGAGAGTGATAATGAGAATGTGATAATAAGAGAGTGATAATGAGAATGTGATAATGAGAGAGTGATAATGAGAGAGTGATAATGAGAGAGTGATAATGAGAATGTGATAATGAGAGAGTGATAATGAGAGAGTAATAATGAGAGAGTGATAATGCGAGAGTGATAATGAGAGAGTGATAATGAGGTAGTGATAATGAGAGAGTGATAATGAGAATGTGATAATGAGAGTGTGATAATGAGAATGTGATAATGAGAGAGTGAGAATGAGAGAGTGATAATGAGAGAGTGATAATGAGAGAGTGATAATGAGAGAGTGATAATGAGAGAGTGATAATGAGGTAGTGATAATGAGAGAGTGATAATGAGAATGTGATAATGAGAGAGTGATAATGAGAATGTGATAATGAGAGAGTGATAATGGTGAGGAGTGATAATGAGAATGTGATAATGAGAGAGTGATATGAGAATGTGATAATGAGAGAGTGATAATGAGAATGTGATAATGAGAGAGTGATAATGAGAGAGTGATAATGAGAGAGTGATAATAAGAGAGTGATAATGAGAATGTGATAATGAGAGAGCGATAATGAGAATGTGATAGAGAGAGTGATATTGGAGAGTTGATGAGAGAGTGATAATGAGAGAGTGATAATGAGAGAGTGATATGAGAGAGTGATAATGAGGTAGTGATAATGAGAGAGTGATAATGAGAATGTGATAATGAGAGAGTGATAATGAGAATGTGATAATGAGAGAGTGATAATGAGAGAGTGATAATGAGAGAGTGATAATGAGAGATGATAATGAGAGAGTGAGATGAGAGAGTGATAATGAGAGAGTGATAATGAGAATGTGATAATGAGAGAGTGATAATGAGAGAGTGATAATGAGAGAGTGATAATAAGAAAGTGATAATGAGAGAGTGATAATGCGAGAGTGATAATGAGAGAGTGATAATGAGGAGTGATAATGAGAGAGTGATAATGAGAATGTGATAATGAGAGAGTGATAATGAGAATGTAATAATGAGAGAGTGATAATGAGAGAGTGATAATGAGAGAGGGATAATGAGAGAATGATAATGAGAGAGTGAGAATGAGAGAGTGATAATGAGAGAGTGATAATGAGAGAGTGATAATGAGAATGTGATAATGAGAGAGTGATAATGAGGATGTGATATGAGAGAGTGATAATGAGAGAGTGATAATGAGAGAGTGATAATAAGAGAGTGATAATGAGAATGTGATAATGAGAGAGTGAGAATGAGAGAGTGATAATGGAGAGTGATAATGAGATAGTGATAACGAGAGAATGATAATGAGAATGTGATAATGAGAGAGTGATAATAAGAGAGTGATAATGAGAATGTGATAATGAGAGAGTGAGAATGAGAGAGTGATAATGAGAGAGTGATAATGAGAATGTGATAATAAGAGAGTGATAATGAGAATGTGATAATGAGAGAGTGATAATGAGAGAGTAATAATGAGAGAGTGATAATGAGAGAGTGATATGAGGTAGTGATAATGAGAGAGTGATAATGAGAATGTGATAATGAGAGAGTGAGAATGAGAGAGTGATAATGAGAGAGTGATAATGAGAGAGTGATAATGAGAGAGTGATAATGAGAGAGTGATACTGAGGTAGTGATAATGAGAGAGTGATAATGAGAATGTGATAATGAGAGAGTGATAATGAGAATGTGATAATGAGAGAGTGATAATGAGAATGTGATAATGAGAGAGTGATAATGAGAGAGTAATAATGAGAGAGTGATAATGAGAGAGTGATAATGAGAATGTGATAATGAGAGAGTGATAATGAGAGAGTGATAATGAGAGAGTGATAATAAGAGAGTGATAATGAGAATGTGATAATGAGAGAGTGATAATGAGAGAGTAAAATGAGAGAGTGATAATGAGATTGTGATAATGAGAGAGTGATAATGAGAATGTGATAATGAGAGAGTGATATGAGAGAGTAATAATGAGAGAGTGATAATGAGAGAGTGATAATGAGAATGTGATAATGAGAGAGGTGATAATGAGAGAGTGATAATGAGAGAGTGATAATAAGAGAGTGATAATGAGAATGTGATAATGAGAGAGTGATAATGGAAGAGTGATAATGAGATAGTGATAACGAGAGAATGATAATGAGATGTGATAATGAGAGAGTGATAATAAGAGAGTGATAATGAGAATGTGATAATGAGAGAGTGAGAATGAGAGAGTGATAATGAGAGAGTGATAATGAGAATGTGATAAAAGAGAGTGATAATGAGAATGTGATAATGAGAGAGTGATAATGAGAGAGTAATAATGAGAGAGTGATAATGAGAGAGTGATAATGAGGTAGTGATAATGAGAGAGTGATAATGAGAATGTGATAATGAGAGAGTGAGAATGAGAGAGTGATAATGAGAGAGTGATAATGAGAGAGTGATAATGAGAGAGTGATAATGAGAGAGTGATACTGAGGTAGTGATAATGAAGAGAGTGATAATGAGAATGTGATAATGAGAGAGTGATAATGAGAATGTGATAATGAGAGAGTGATAATGAGGGAAGAGTGAATGAGTGATATGAGAATGTGATAAGAGAGAGTGATAATGGGGAATGTGATAATGAGAGAGTGATAATGAGAATGTGATAATGAGAGAGTGATTAATGAGAGAGTGATAATGAGAGAGTGAGAATAGACGAGAGTGATAATGAGAGTGATAATGAGAGTGAGAATGAGAATGTGATAATGAGAGAGGATAATAAGAGAGTGATAATTGAGAGAGTGATAATGAGAGAGTGATAATGAGGTAGTGATAATGAGAGAGTGATAATGAGAATGTGATAATGAGAGAGTGATAATGAGAATGTGATAGATGAAGGAGTGATAATGAGAGAGTGATAATGAGAGATTGATTATGAGAGAATGATATGAGAGAGTGGAGAATGAGAGAGTGATAATGTGAGAGTGATAATGAGAGAGTGATAATGA